>JACEEZ010001307.1:295000-340000 GCA_016584305.1 Chionoecetes opilio
CCTTACTGCTGAGTGAGAAGGTGACCGCAGCTGACGACCTGTCCTGCTCGACTGACCGACGTGTTCATATGTCCAAACTTTGTAAGCACGGATAGTGCTTCCAATATACCTGGCCTGGCAACTTGGGCAAGAACATCAATAAATGACAGATGGGCGAAGTTCAGTCAACACGCGGTATTTAAAATGAAAAAAATGAACCAAGGTTAAAAAGAGATGATTAAAACAAATTTAAAATAATCATGTGAGTAAAATTTAGTAAATTGATTAAGTAGTGAATCTTTTATCTGCGTAGAGACTAGATACACCTCCTAAGTATGGCACTCAGAAAAATCACCTGCTTGTTAATCGTAGGTACAGGTTGTTTGGGCTGATATTTGTTTTTAAGGAATTCACTTATAAGTATATTATATAAATGGTCACTGTACCCCTTGTTTACAAAATAGTTCTTTAAAAACATGATTTCGTTGTGTAAGAAGGCATAAATTGAAGTTAATGAATAGGCCCTATGGAGGAGAGTTTTGATGACATTAATCTCAAAAAATTTGTTACAGTAACTGAAAAAGCTAGTTCCTAGGCCAGAAAAGGTGAGTTTGCAAAAGACAGAAAAAAGTAGCTTGCTATTACACTTCCTATTTAACAAATCTAAAAAAGGAGTCTGTTATTAAATTCAGTTTTCATAGTAAAATTAATACAAATATGTTGCTTTTTAATGTAGTCCAAAAAAAGAGTAGCATGACATTTTTCCTTATAAACAACAAGAGTCTCATCCACATACCTATCATATATAGCAGGTTAAAACTTATTAGGACAGTTTTTTAGTCATAGTTGTTCGTGATAACATAAAAATATATTAGCGACAGTTGGTCCAAGAGGAGATCCCATTGCTACCCCATCGAGTTATTGATACAATTAATTATATCAAACACAAACAGTCCGTCGTCCTTTTCACACAGAGTATAAGAATGTATAGAAATAGTTTTGGTCATACCTCTAAGCTGTAAACACCATCAAACAGTATAGTGATTATAATATTAATGGTTTCGGTAATAGGGATATTAGTGAATAAGGACTGAGCATCAAAACTGAACAAGTAGCATCTTAGGGTAGCACTATCCAAAGACTACTGTTATACTGGACTTGCTACTCATTTTGGGCTATTTCCAGTGGAGGCCAGTTTTGCGATTCCTGACATTTTCGAACATCACTCCCATTTCCCTTCCTATGGTATATCAGTATAAATGATATACCATTATCTTCGTAAATGTTTATTCTATAATATTATCAAATAAAAAATGTAAAATACACTAAAGAAATGCCATTATGAGAGAGTGAAGAAATATGCATGAACTTAATATTCACTTAAACTCTTCGCCATTTAATATTTTGCGAGAAAACATTTTACATGAAACATATCAATAGAAGCGAAATTTTATTAGCTTTCCATTGATATATTTTGTTTTCTGATAAATGAATTAGAACCATACATAAATTAGCGTGATCTTTTTCGACCTTTGCTTTGATTATCCATTCATTTCCCATCGAATACTTTCCTCTCTGTCTCTTTTTGCTATTGCCCACTTCCATCACTTTAGCTACACTTTTTAGCATTAAACTCCATTTGCCATAGTTGACTCTATCTGAAAATCTTATCTAGATCCTTTTGTAAATCCTCACAGTCCTCTTTACTTTCTACTTTTCTTAGTAATTTAGCATCATCAGCGAATAAACTCATATAACTGTTCACTCCCTCTGTCATATCATTTACATAGACCAAGAACATCACTGGGGCCAATACCGATCCTTGAGGAACTCCACTTATCACACTGCACCATTCTGACTTCTGATCTTTTATTACTGTTCTCATCTCTCTGTTGCTCAAAAAGTCTTCCATCCACTTCAGCAAACCACCCTTCAATCCTCCTACATGTTCTAGCTTCCAGAGCAGTCTCTTGTGAGGTATCTTGTCAAATGCCTTCTTTAGGTCCAAGTACAGGGAGGTCCCGAAGATACGAGCAGTTAGGTTCCACCTGGCATACTCGTAAAGCAAAATCTCGTATAACGAAACACATAACTAATGGTAAAATATAGGTTTGGTTCCAGGACCCCATCAATTAAAAAAAAAAAAAAAAAAAATACCATGTTTTTCAAGCTAAAATAAACTATAGCAAACACAACAAACACACAGCGTCTATATTACCCACACTGTACTACCTATTCTGTATAAAAAGCATTCTGAAAGAGAAAATAGCACACAAAATAGCATAACTGCACATAAATTAAACATAAAACATGCATAACAAGCAAAAAAGACGCTGTAATGTAGGGGACGCCAAGTGATACAAGAGAGGGTAGTGTAGAGGTCCCAAGGTTGGGGCTGCACACCTGGCTAATTACCCCTAAAGGTCAGGCCACGCCATATGCTTAATTACCCTTCAGGTCACGCCTTGCTAGGGGTGACCTGACTGCGGTCCCAAGGTTGGGGTCGCACACCTGCTAATTACCCCTAAATATCAGGCCACGCCATATGCTTAATTACCCTTCAGGTCACGGCCTGCTAGGGGTGACCTCACTGGAGCCAACCAAATCCCCCTTTGTCCAACCGGGAGTGGTAGGGCGCGCATTTTGAACTTGATAATTTTACTCACCCCAGTTTGAATGTCGTATCATTGGAATTTCGATCTCATATATTGAAAATATACCCTAATTTACACATCTCGTATCATCGGATTCTCGTATACCGAATGCTCGTATAACGGGACCTCCCTGTATATGCAATCGACCCACCCCTCTCTTTCCTGTGTCACATCGATCACTCTCGAGTAAAAAGCTTAATAAATTTGTTGTACGTGGCATTCCTCCTCTAAATCCAAACTGGCCACCTGTGAGTGTGTTTGTCTCTTCCAAATATTTCAACCATTTGTCCTTCACAATTTTTTTACACATTTTTGCCACTACACTTGTTAACCCCTTCACTGCTGATATCTAATTAATAGGCCTACCCCCCTGTGCGGCAGGTTTAATTAAAATATAAAATAATTACTGATCATATTTTAAAGTGCCTAAATGAATAGGATGCTCATTCCATACCAGAAAATCTATGTTTCGTCTTGGTGGAGACTACAAGCTAAGTGAGGAGTTGCGTCAGAGTGCAACAACAGGGCCGTGACCGTGCTGCCAGACGCACAATGAAACCACTTACTACTCAACATAATACAGCATATTTTGGTACATAAATGCTTCATTCATTCATGCATTCATTCATTCATGTTTCTGTTTTATATCCATCAAGAATATGTTGAATATCTTGACTATTTAGCCTCGCCATTGAAGTAGAGGGCGCGGCAGCGTCAACACGTCGTACTGTACCGCTTGACCTTATTAGTCATACTAACTCACTCAAGCAGAAAAAGAGATTCTATTATATTGTAACACTTGACACTGTTGCCATACAAGCCTGTCACAGCAAATATTTACCCATAATATCATTGAGTGCGGAGTTTAAATACAGAAACCCTATATGTACCAGCCGCAGTGAACCCTTAGATAGCTGAGAGACCGTATTTGTACCAGCCGTAGTGAAGGGGTTAATGATACTGGCCTGTAATTCAATGGTTCTTCTTTGTCTCCTCCTTTGTGAATTGGCACAATATTTGCTCTTTTCCAATCAAGCGGGACTCTGCTCTCCTTGAGTGAACTCTCAATTACACTATGTAACTTTCCTGCTAGTTGGTTACTGCACTCTTTCATTATCCAATTCGACACTCCATCTGGACCCGGGGCTTTTCTCACATCTTGACTTTCCATCAGCCTTTTTACTTCTATTACGTCTACTTTTATGTCTTCCATTATATTTTCTTTTGCTATTTTGTTTTTCGTTTAAATTCACTTTCTCTTGTAAATACAGTCTGTAAGCACTTATTCATCACCTCAGCCTGTTGTAATGCATCTTCGTACACTATTCCTTCTACCTTCAGCTTATCTATTCCTTCCTTGTTTTTCATTTCTCCATATATAAGGTTGATACCTCCTTTTTTCTTCTTTTTTTTTTTTTTTTTTCTCTTTCTAGTCTTGCTAATTCACATTTTCTGTTAAACCATTCATTCTTTTTCTTTTCTCCGATAACTATCCTTGGAAAAATAAATATTTATTCCTTCTGTGTAAATTCGGATGAACTCATCCCATTTTTTCTGGGTACTCCTTGTTGCATGGAAATTACTCCAGTCTGTTTCTCCGAAAAATGTTCTAAATCCGTCAAAGTCTGCTTTTCCATAATTGTATCTTCCTTTCTTGTGTTCTTCTCTTCTCCCCTCTTTTTTGCTATCATTTACTTCAAATTCAATAAGTACATGGTCACTCTTTCCAAGTGGGCACTGATAATTTACTTTACTAATTACTTCCAGTTCTTTAGTCAATAGTAGATCTAGTCTTGATGGTTCTTCGCTACCTCTGAATCTTGTATTATCTTTAATCCACTGAGTCATGATGTTATTCATTACCAAATCCAACAATGTACCACCCCATGAGTCTTCTCCTCCTTCAGTATACCATTCTTCCCAGCAAACTTCTTTGCAGTTAAAATCTCCCATCAAAATTATGTTCTCACAATTTTCCATTGTATTCTTTAAACATTTGCTTGTGTCTCTTATCATGTCTCCATACTCTTCTCTCCCCCAGGAATTTGTCTTAGGTGGAACGTATACGAGTACTAAGTCTCTTATTCTTCCTCTTTTCATCACCAATTCTACCTTCATCACCTCTGCCATACCTTCTCCTTTTTCCACATTCCCTACTACCACATTCTTCCTTGTTAACACCATTACACCACCTCCCTTTTTCTGATTTCTGTTTCGCCTCCATACATTATATTGACCCTCCCCAGCTGGCACATCCTGAGAATCACTCAGCTTCGTTTCTACTAAACCCAATATGTCTGGTCTCTTGGCTCTCAGGTAATCGTTTACTTCTGTTAATGTTGATACTAGCCCATTTATATTTGTGTACGATACCTGCCATCCTTTTTCAGTTTCCTTTGAACTGTCTTCTCTTACTCTTTCTCTTTTAGATACCACTTCTTCAATTTTTGGTCTAAAACTCTCCAATAGAATTTCTGTTTTTCCTCTTCCGTTCTCAATTCGTTTTTTTCTTTGGCTTCTTTAAACAGTACATCCAATATAACTCTTTCTTCCTCATTCATATCTTTTCTTATCCATATTTTTTTATATTCTTCTGTCTTTGCCAGTTTCCATGCCTTAGACAATATATCTTGTGCTGTAGTTTGTGACCTAAACTTAACTTTTAAGGGGCGGGTCCCTCCTTCCTCATATTTGCCTAACCTTATGTATCTATTCTATTTCTTCTTCTATCTCCGTATTTTCTTCTACTACTTTAAATATTTCTTTTCTTCCTTTTCTTTTAAGTTTTTCTTGGGCAGCACTTTTTCTTTGAGACCAAAAATGATGACACATTTCTTTTTGTCCACCGTATCTCTAACTAAATTTTCCTTTTGTTTGATTACTTTTACTACTTCTTTCGTCAGATTTTTCTTTTCATTTTCTTGATCTTCTATTATTAATTATCTGACGTAAGCTTTCTTGGTCTTTTTCTTTTTCGATCTTCCATGTCTTTCTTTCATCTTTCATTTCCTCTTGTGTCATTTTCCATTTCTTATGTACTGCATTAATTTCTGCATGCATTTTCACTACCTTTTAGTCGTCTTGTTTACCATTTAATTCGTCCACTCTATTTTTCAAAATAGTTTTATCTTTTTCCAGTACGAACACTTTCTTTTCCATCTTCTCTAGTTTATCCATCATTTCGTGTACTCCATTTTCTAGCATTATGACTCTTCTCTGGTTCATGTTCAGCCCTAATATGTCTTTTTATTTGGTATCAAAACCGTCAAAAGAGGTCGTGGCGGGATCTTCCATCTTTGTTTACTTCCATTTTTTTTCACTTTTTAGGCTAATCATATGGAGACGAGACTATTTAACTGCATAGCTCTCACCTGTAAGTACTCAAGGTCTTTTTGGGTCCTCTGCGTCCTTGTTTGGTCACAGGCCAGTCACAATAGCCAGTTGTGTTAGGAGCCTTCTTGAGTGTGTCTGTACACACAGCTGACAGCTGTGTGTACAGACACACAGCTGTACAGCTGTGTGTGTGTGTGTGTGTGTGTGACTGAATGGGCTAAAACAGTGAGCTGACCTGCCATCTGGTGCCCGTCTGGGAACCTCCGTCGTCATCTCGTCAATATTACCTTCATGCATGCAAAGAGAAGGTAATATTTACCCATACACCCATATGCTTGATGCATTCCTCTTCAGTATTTAGTAGAATGTTGTAGGACACATGTGGTCGAATGCTTTCATTTTGCCAACAATCCTCATTATAACGCCATGAATAATGTAAAACCCTTATATTTTCATTCTGCATAAACCTATGTTGACCATGACAACACTTAATTGTAGCTGGTTTGGTAGGGAATAATGGAAAATAAGGCCCGTACCGAGAGTCATGATGAAGGTCAAGCGACGAACGACGAACGACAGAGGAGGGGTAGCTTAAAAGGGATATTTTTCGGAACGAAGAGCAGCGACGACGGTTGAAGGTCGGCATGAAGACACGGGGGTACCCGTGTCTTCGTGCCGACCTTCGTCGCTGCTCTTCGTTCCGAAAAATAATCCTGTTACGCTACCCTTCCTCTGTCGTTCGTCGCTCAACCTTCATCATGACTCTCGGTACGGGCCTAAGTCTAGCCTGACACCCCTTGACCTGACGTACTGGAGCTGACGGGAGGTTCCAGACGGCCACCAGATGGCAGGGCAGCTCACTGTTTTAGCCCATTGAAAGTTGGCTCTTAGTACCGTTATTAATCAGTATGTTGATGATATTGACAAGCCAGTAAGAAATAAGCATTTACTTATTGAACGGAATAATATTTATTTTTTCGTCTGGTCGAAGGAGAAAGCACAGGTCAGGAGATGATGAAGGAGGGAGATGAGCAGGGGGGAAAAAAGTAGAGGAAGACGTGGAGATAGGAGGACGACGACTACGTGGAAGGCATCCAAGAGGAGATACAAGAATGTCTGGGTTCATGTCAAGTATCTTTATTCAGTGCAAAGAGGCGGTTATCACAACAAACACAACATGTATGATAACAGTAATAACAACAGTAACACACAAACAAACACAAATAGATTAAACAATTGAGAGGAAGGAACACAATAGAAAAAAAGAAAAAAAGAAACAAAGGAACGAGGTCAGGGGACGCAAAGTAATAATATCGACGTGTTAATGTTGAAACGCAGAGCTTGGGAGCGGACGCAGGGCACAGGGGTCGGTGGGCGAGAGCATGGAGGTAGTATGGTAGTAGTACCCATACTACCTCCATGGGCGAGAGGCTATTGCCAGTGAGGGTGGGCGGCAGGCGGCTGTTGGGTGGAGGTTGTGTTGTGATTCCCTCATGACTCTTCTGTCGGTGGCAGCGAAGGTTTCTCCTGTATGAAGATTGGTAAGGGCAGTATGGACAGGAGAATGGTTTGTTTCCTACGTGGGTGCGAACGTGGCCCTCAAGAAGGTCCTTCCCGGCCGTCTTGTAATGGCACAGCGGACAAGCAAAACGCCTCATGGCACCAGCTACCCGCAGTTACCGAAACTCCAAGCTGCCTCCCAATATAGGGTCAATGCTAATGCCAGCCGCCACCACCTGGGAGTGAGGGGAGAAAGGTAAGCAGGAAGAACACACGCACGGAACCATCAGTTGTTACCGCCGCCTCTCGTTCCTTCCAGAGACAATCATAAATACCGGCAGGCAGAAAGTGTGAATGCGATTCCTGCCATTATCCTTTTGGTATTTGTTCGTTTTGATGCCTCTTGGCCCCTCTCCCCGTTCCGGACTCGTTGCTTCACTCACCTCTTCTCTTTCCCTCCCCTACTTCTCGAATTTCTCTGATCTGGCAAAGCAACTCTGGACACGAAGTGCATGACTGTTCTCTATATGTAGCTTTAACCCTTTTTGTTTGGTCTGTGCGACACAGGAATCAAGTAACTCCTCATTAGTGTCTGAAACCCAAAACTTGTCAACACAAAGATGATATCTAACAGTGGAGCACAGTCAGTCCGAGTAACTTGTCACAATACATGAATAGCGAACCCTAAGAGCAGGATATTGTACAGGTTTCTATTGTGTCTGCATGGTGTAGGTCAAGGTATTCCCCGGCAGCGAGTTCACTGTTTCCTGGACTTCGGTGTCACGCTGCGAGGCGTTGTCTATCGGCGAAGGAGGGAGCCGTGACTGGGTTGTCGGTGTCATCAGGTGGGGAAGGCGTGTGAAAGCATAAGGGACGGTGGCAGCCCGCGGGTGGAAAGCTGGGGATGCGGACAGACTGACACAATGCTTCCTCCTGATGTGATCCCTGAGGTAGTTCCTGCGGGTGTAGCGCTGGCCGCAGCGAGGACACCGGAAGGGCTTCTCGCCAGTGTGGAGCGTGATGTGCCGTTGCAAGTAGCTAGGGAAGGCGAAGGTGCGTGGGCAGAAGGGGCACCGCCGATCTGCTTCACCGGAAGCCTGCTGCTCCACGGCGGCGTCCTATGGGAGAAAGACACCGTTAGCCGGGAGGTGTATAGCACCCGGCGCACCATAGCAGCTTCAGAGAGAGAAGGCAAATTTTGGTGTGCAAGCCGCCATAAGCCTGACTTGACTTTCGCTTGCGTGCATCGCCAGGATGGTCGGGGCTCGCCCGATCACACCTGCTGATCACTTGTAAACAAAACAACCACAATGCGAAAGTGTACCGCCGAATGAAAGCCATCATAAGAACATAAGAAAATAAGGAAGCTACAAGAGGTCGTGAGACCTACACGAGATAGTTCCATCAATGAATTACGATAGCTGATGATATTGTGAATGGATCACAACATTAGATCCTTCACATTAATGTTTTTTTTGTTATAATGGACAAGAACTGCGCAGTCACTTCCGCCGTTACCACTTACGTTTTCTATATTAATTTTTGCTCAGTATACTGCACAGTATTAATCCACTTCTGTGTAACTTTCAAAACATATATATATATATATATATATATATATATAATATATATATATATATATATATATATATATATATATATATATATATATATATATATATATATATATATATATATATATACAGTCAAACCTCGATATAACGGACTAAAGGGGGGGAGGAGTGGTCCGTTAAAGCCGATTGTCCGTTATAGCGAGGGTATTTTCCCAAGGGTGGAAAAATATATGAAAAAACGGAAAAATAGTGAAATAAAAGAGAAATAATCACACACAACCAGACTGTGTAGCTATGTTGGGAGGTAAACAGTGACTGGCACTACATGCTGAATTTGGTCCGCTCCTACACGTGAAATAAATGAGAAATAATCTCAAACACAACCAGACCATGTAGCTATGTTGGGAGATAAACAGTGACTAGCGCTACATCAGGGATTTGGCACACTCGCCCACGACTGTTCGGGACTGGTATTAGGAGAGGTAGTAAGTATCCAGGCTCGCTCATTACTGCTTGGTATGCTATGAAATTTCATTATTCTAGTTGAATGTAGACATATAATCACATTTGAATTCTTATTATTCATACATATGAGTAAAGATATGAAAATACTTTCACGGCGCTCATCCACGCCTGGCAGCACGGCTGCGGCAGCAGCAGCAGCATCATGAGACATTATAATCACCCCAAAATAGATAAAAAGGAAGAAAAAGTCTCCCGTAAAGTGATGGGTTATCCCTAAAATGTTGATGCTTTCTCTCACCGTCTGGCTAGTCAAGCTCAAGCTCTAGTGAAAGGTAAACAAACTACGAGCCGGATTCAGCCGTGGCTTCCATAGGTATTGCTTATTATCATGACTAATGCTCATTATTATATATATATATTATATGGTTGTGAAGTGCAGTTCTATACACGTGTCACTATTTAGGTCAGTGTAGCACCGCGTGTCACCTTAGATAAGGGTGATTTAGGGTGTTGAGGTGACAGGGAGACGTAGCAGCGGCCACGCCATAACACTAAGTCACTATTTTAAACATTACACACCTTCTACCACTAAATCACTAGCAACACAGGCTCGTTCCTTATACAGTGGTACCTTGACTTACGAGTTTAATTCGTTCATGGATCGAGCTCGTAACTCAATTTGCTCGTATATCAAATCAATTTTCCCCATTTAAATACCATTAATCCGTTCCAGCCCTAAAAAAACCACCCCAATTTTTTGACTGTACCTATAAGACTGGACTGGACTCGCCCTCCGCCATTTGCATTCGCCAGTGTTTACACTCTGTGTATCAGCTGTTGGAAACAGCTGTGAGTGGAACTGCCATTAAACGTACTGCACTCACCCTCCGCCATTTGCATTCGCCAGTGTTTATACTCTGTGTATCAGCTGTTGGAAACATCTGTGGGTGGAACTGCCGCTAAACGTACTGCACTCACCCTCCGCCATTTGCATTCGCCTGGGTGAGCACAACACAACAGAGATGCTTCCACGGCGAGGTAACCACGTGAAGTGAACGAGTGAGACGCGGGATGCTGGGCGGATGTTGTGGCGTTCGCTGCGCCAACTAGCGGTGGCGTATCTGAAGCTCGGTCGTAACAAAAAAACAAAACAAAAACAAAACAAAAAATCGCTCGTAACTCTGATTTTGGCTCACAACTCAAAGCAAAAAATTGACCGAGCGACTGCTCGTTACTCGGAAAACTCATAAGTTGGGGCACTCGTAAGTCAAGGTACCACTGTATATCTTAATATGTGATACATCAAAACTCCTTAACCCCTTCACTGCTGATATCAAATTAATAGGCCTACCCCCATGTGCGGCAGGTTTAATTAAAATATAAAATGGAACTTATCATATTTAAAGTGCCTAAATGAATAGGATGCTCATTCCATACCAGAAAATCTATGTTTAGTCTTGGTGGAGGCTACCAGCTAAGTGAGGAATTGCGTCAGAGTGCAGCAACAGGGCCGTGACCGTGCTGCCAGGCGCACAATGAAACCACTTACTACTCAATATAATACAGCTTACTTTGGTACATAAATGTTTCATTCATTCATGCATTCATTCATTCATGCTTCTGTTTTATATCCATCAAGAATATGTTGAATATCTTTACTATTTTGCCTCGCCATTGAAGTGGAGGCGCGGCAGCGTCAACACGTTATACTGTACCGCTTGACCTTATTACTCACACTAACTCACTCAAGCAGAAAAAGAGGTTATATTATATCGCAACACTTGACACTGTTGCCATACAAGCCTATCACAGCAAATATTTACCCACAATATCATTGAGCGTGCAGTTTAAATACAGAAACCCTATATGTATCAGCCGCAGTGAACCCTTAGATAGCTGAGAGACCGTATTTGTACCAGCCGCAGTGAAGGGGTTAAAACCCAAGCATTCCAAAGTAATATGAGAAAATAATACAATTATGTTGAGTTGACAATTCGAGCGGCGATAAGCGGTCTGATATGAAAGAAAAAAAAAAAAAAAAAAAAAAAAAAAAAAAAAAAAAAAAAAAAAAAAAAAAAGTCACGCAAATGGAGTCCATTACATCCGAAGTCCGTTACATCGAAGACAAATTTGCAGGCAAGAATGGCATATCAGACCGCTTATCGCCGCTGGAATCGTCAACTCGACATAATTTTTTGTTTTATTTTGGAATGCTTGGGTTTTAAGGAGTTTTAATGTATCAGATATTAAGATATATAAGGTAGGAGCCTGTGTTGCTAGTGATTTAGCTGTAGAAAGTGTGTATGTGGGTTAAAATATTGAATATTAGTATGTATTACAATTTCTTGATTTCTTCTTGTGACCTCTTTCTCTTAAGTTTCGCTTCGTAGGTCCTCTCCTCTCCTCTCCTCTCCTCCTCCTCCTCCTCCTCTCCTCTAGTGTTAGCGGAAGCTTCTACCCCGGGAGACTGCACAGCGTCACACACACACAGCTGTTCGTCTGCACTATTTGCACGTCGAATGTAAACAAACATGGCTCCGACACCCAGGCAGGCTATCGCTGCTATACACTTATTTATGTATATTGTCAATCATTGATAAGCATAACTAGCTAAAAATGTGCATGGATGCGTTCATGGTTGGCTCGTTGGAACTCGTTAGACTCGTCGTCTGAGATCGACGGAAAAGGAGCGAGCTAATGTGACGGCGACTTTACACAAGTGTCCGCCAGTCGGAGCGCGTGGTGCATATATGACAGTTGGAGCACTTGTTTACAAGCTAAGTTTAAGCTGTTTTTGCCTGTTTTCCGTTGTTTTATATGCTTATTTAGACTTGTTCAGTGCAGTGAAGTCATTATGGCATCGAAACAGAAGGGAAGTGAAAAAAGAAAGCGTGTGAATCTAAGTACATATTACAGAGAAATTAGAACTCATTAACCCTTTCACGCACGGTGACGCGATCGCGTCAAAACGGGCCCGTCTACATCTGAGCTTTTGACGCGAACTGCGTCAAAAAAAAATAAAAATTCGCCAAAAATAAAGTATTTATCAGAATTGCGTCAAAATTTACTGCGTCAAAGATCCAAGCTAGGCCTATAAAATAAACTAGTTGTCAACTCGCTCGTGAACGTAAGTATTTCTTATTTCTCTTTACTCAATGTTTTTTCTAAGTCGTTAAACTCCGCTATTTACTTGCATTTCTTGTTATTTTTGTCTTTCATAAGGCAGAATAATTTCTTGTGAAACCAACGATATATAATAATGCCAGGAAAAAAGATTAATCGTGGTTGAAATTGATAACATAACCGCATTCGCCGCAGAGTCAGGCCATTACATGCGGCCCCTTAGAGAGCCCCAGACTGATGTCGAAGTGGACGGAAAAACATATTAAACTTTTCGTGCGTGAAAGGGTTAAGAAGGTGGAGTCTGGTGTTTCTGTCGCCCGGGTGTGTGTCGAGTATGGTGTAAAGAAACAAACAGTGAGTAATATTCGCAAGGCTAAGGACAAACTCAGAGTACAGTAAAACCTCTCGTATTCGGACCCTCATTATTCGGACTTCGACATTATTCGGACCTCCTTTATTTATTTTTTTAATTTTTTTTATAGGGGCCGAAATTTCCTAGCTACCTAGATTTTTTTTTTTTTTTTTTTAGGGGTAAAATTTCCTAGCTTAGACACCTAGATTTTTTTTTATTTAATTTTTTTTTCTTTTCTATACATATCCCCCCATATATAATCCCCCCCATTATTCGGATCCTTGCATTACTCGGACCGCTCCTTGGCCCAATTAGTCCGAATATGAGAGGTTTTACTGTATATGCTGTGAAATTCAATGTTGATGCAAGTAAGGATAGGAAAGGATCATGTCATCATGGGTACATGGGTAACTTGTGTCTTATAATTATGTCTTAACGACAACACTGTTGCTGCCGTGGCTGCGCTGCCAGGTGTGGATGAGCGCCTTGCTTGTATTTTTATCTATTTACTCATATGTATGAATAATAGCCATTAAAATGCGATTATATGTTTACATTCACCTAGAATAATGGTATTTCATAGCATACCAAGCAGTAATGAGTGAGCCTGGAGACTTACTACCTCTCCTAATACCACTCCCGTGAAGTCGTGGGCGAGCTTGCTATGTAGCACCAGTCACTGTTTACCTTCCAACATAGCTACACGGTCTGGTTGTGTTTGTGATTAATTCTCATTTATTACACAGCGTGCAAGAGCATACCAAATCCAGCATGTAGTGCCAGTCACTGTTTACCTCCCAACATAGCTACACTGTCTGCTTGTGTTTGTGATTATTTCTAATTGATTTCACAAATTTTCCTGTGTTTTACCTATATTTTTCCACCCTTGGGAAAATACCCTCGCTATAACGGACAATCGGCTTTAACGGACCACTCCTCCCCCCCTTTAGTCCGTTATATCGAGGTTTGACTGTATATATATATATATATATACAGTATATTTTGGAGAGGCGGTAGGAGTGGTTAGCGTCACCGGGTGGCGTTCTCGAAGACCCGCCGAGTTCAATCCCGAGTAAGACCCATAAATCCACTTAAAATCTTTCTGCACCGTCGAGTGGCCTAAGAACACCCACATGCCCTGCCCATTAACTCTACACTCTACCTTCGATTGCGAGTGCATCGGAGGACACAGGGGGGTGGCATGAGCCTCTAATCACAGGCGTCACTATAAAGATCCTGCCTGCGCAACCACGGGCGAGGGCCAACCATCACAGCCCTCTAGTGAACCTCCAGGGCCTAACATCCCACCCCTGGAGGTCACTGCCTATAGGTGCTATAGGCCAAGATGTAAAATATACATATATATATATATATATATATACAGGTTGAAGTTCCCAAACTCGGCATCCCAAGACTCGGCAACACCCAAAACTCGGCTATGGTTCCGGATTTTCCAAAACACGGCAGAACACCCAAAACCCGGCGCGTAGTTGCCGGGTCGGCCGCTAGGTGCCACACTAGGCCGCTTGGTTTCTCCCGCCGATTTGTTTGTTGTTATTGTTCAGTGGTGTTGTGACTGTACAGTTGTGTACACTGTTATTTTGTGTACTTCTACAGGTCTGTTATTGGTATTATGGCTCCCAAACCATTTTTTTCCCCTTAATATATCTACGTTCTAAAAGTCGGAAAATTCCATTACTCGGCTCGGCGCTGGTCCCAAGGTTGCCGAGTTTGGGAACTTCAACCTGTATATATATATATATATATATATATATATATATATATATATATATATATATATATATATACAGGTTGAAGTTCCCAAACTCGGCAACCTTGGGACCAGCGCCGAGCCGAGTAATGGAATTTTCCGACTTTTAGAACGTTGATATATATATATATATATATATATATATATATATATATATATATATATATATATATATATAAAATATATATATATATATATATGTATATATATATATATATATATACAGTCAAACCTCGACATAACGGACTAAAGGGGGGGAGGAGTGGTTCGTTAAAGCCGATTATCCGTTATAGCGAGGGTATTTTCCCAAGGGTGGAAAAATATGAAAAAAAGAAAAAGTGAAATAAATGAGAAATAATCACAAACACAACCAGACTGTGTAGCTATGTTGGGAGGTAAACAGTGACTGGCACTACATGCTGAATTTGGTCCGCTCCTACACGTGAAATAAATGAGAAATAATCACAAACACAACCAGACCGTGTAGGAGATAAACAGTGACTAGCGCTACATCAGGGATTTGGCACACTCGCCCACGACTGTTCGGGACTGGTATTAGGAGAGGTAGTAAGTATCCAGGCTCGCTCATTACTGCTTGGCATGCTATTAAATTTCATTATTCTAGTTGAATGTAGACATATAATCACATTTGAATTCCTATTATTCATACATATGAGTAAAGATATGAAAATACTTTCAAGGCGCTCATCCACGCCTGGCAGCGCGGCCGCGGCAGCAGCAGCAGCATCATCATGAGACATTATAATCACCCCAAAATAGATAAAAAGGAAGGAAAAGTCTCCCGTAAAGTGATGGGTTATCCCTAGGGTATCTCTATAAAGAGGGTAACGCCATTCATAGGCCCTATGTTAAACGCTACTGGGCGCCATCTTGGCGCCAAGGCCTCTTCGTTTACCCAAGATCCGGGGAAGTTCTCAAGGAATTACCCCGCAGTATATCATGTTATACATGTATAAAGGATAGATTGTTATCTTCGGAAATGCTTGTTCTATAAGATTATCACATAAAACATAGTAAAACACATTAAATAAAGGTCATTATGAGACTCTGAAGAAATATGATGAGCTTAACATTCACTTAAAACTCGTCGTCATGTATAACTTTGTGGGACAGCTTATAAGATGGCAGATATCAATAGAAGCAGTTTAATTAGCTTTCCATTGACATATTTCGTTTTCTGATACATACAATAATACCATGCAAACATTAAGGTTAACTAAATAAATTGCTCTCTCCCGCTCTCGCTCTCTCCGACCGCTCTCTCTCTCTCTCTCTCTCTCTCTCTCTCTCTCTCTCTCTCTCTCTCTCTCTCTCTCTCTCTGAAAGGTGAACAGAAACTACACTCCCAATTGTGTAAGGAATTTCGGTCCTAGTGCAAAATAATACCCGTAAATTTACTCATGATTCACTGCATAAAGGCTATATAATGGTCCTTCACATCAGTAATACAAAAGCTGAGCGCATTACTCGATTCATGAATGTTTTTCCTATGAAAGAATAAAAACTATACCCTCCCCTACTTTAACGAACATGCAGTCACAAGTGACAAGATGTACACATGGTCAAGCGGTCCGGCGGCTTTGTTGATCAACACGTCTTTGTTAGTAAACGGACTTTCCCTCGTAAACAGACTTTTGCTCACACGACACCGCAGTCTGTTTACGAGGTGCTGTCCGTTTATTAACAAAGACTTGTTGATCAACAAAGCCAGACCGCTTGTCACACGGTACCGTGTGTACATCTTGTCGCTTGTGACTGAGCGTCCGTTCAAGTAGAGGAGGGCATACTGTTTTATTCTTTCATAGGAAAAACATTCATGAATCGAATAATGCGCTCTGCTTTTGTAATACTGATGTGAAGGACCATTAAATAGCCTTTATGCAGTGAATCTTGAGTAAATTTATGGAATACAGCATCTTGTTAATTAAAAAGAAAATACTATTTTGATGTGTATCAGATGAATATGATACCTGTTTGGGGCAGAGTGCATTCTTGAACACGGGTGGTTAGGGCCCCATCTCCAGCTCACAGGACATTTCTGTACGAAATTGAATGCCTCATATATCATATATGCTCAAAACTCTACCTATAACTTGTCGATAGGAATTCTCGCCGACGTCGCCGAGTGTTCCAATTTTTCACCTCGGCGAGTGTTCCTATTTCTGGGGTTAGTTCTAGTTCTTGATCTTGAGTTAGATTATGTGATTAGAGCTGTGTTTTTGTCGTCCAAGCACGGTCTTGGATTACGAATCCCAATCCAATAACACTTGCTGAAATGTGTGTTATACTATTTTGTGATATTGTTTGCAATGTTTTGCATTGATTATTATTTTGGCTCCTACCAAGCTTGTTGTGTTTTTGTCACAGAAACCAATCCTTTTTCAATTGCGACAAAAACCGGTCTTCGTGTCCAAGACGGTGCTTGGACGACAAAAACACGGCTTAGGTTAAGCAAAAATTGATGTAAAGAGCCTATTTCATCCCTATATTTGTTTAATCTTTCCTGTAAATCTTCAGCCATGTTGTCGGAGGACGCCTGAAAATGCTTCTGCTGATAAAGTCTTTGTTAGTAAAATTTCGCCTCCGCGCATGCTCAGTTCGTGCCCTCCCCCCCTTTTGTTGATAAATAAAGACGGGTTTGTTGTCGTAGGACGCCTGGACATGCCTTTGTTGATCAACAAGTCAATATTAGTAAATATTCGCCTCACCGCATGCGCAATTCGCGTTTTCTTTTGTTAGTAAACAACGTCGGACTGCACCTCACCCAACAGACTGCTGGTCACACGACACGGGCCATCTTGGTTTGTTTTGTAAATAAAGCATTCAATTAACGGCAGGGAACAGTTGAAACCAGTTCCAGGTTCTGGGCAAAATCCGGAATTGGTTCCGTCTAAATGTTAGAGGCTACTACAGGAGAACCTCGTTTAACCGGCATTCAAAACAACGGCAGCCTCAAAACAACGGCACTAATCGACCCAGGCTTTTTTTTTTTTTTTTTTTTTTTTTTTTCTACTGATAAACTCTGGAACTCTCTTCCTGTTTCTGTTTTTCCACTTTCCTATGACTTACATCTTTTCAAAAGAAGAGAAACAAGACACCTCCCGAACTAAATTGGCTCACCCCACTTTTTTATTTTATTCTCTTACTGTCTTCTTTATAGGGACTGGCAATTAAGCGGGCTTTGTTACCCATTTTTGTTGTGCCCTTGGCCGGTTCCTTGTGATGGAAAAAAAAAAAAAAAAAAAAAAAAAAAAAAAAAAAAAAAAAAAAGGGATTTTGGGCGATTCCATAAGAGTAACTCTCAAAACAACGGCAAAATGAGTTATCCGGTATGCGCTCCCCCCCGTGGGTGCCGGATAAACGAGGTTCTCCTGTATTACTATAGTCAACCTATTTTATCTTGGCCCCTCGGGTGGGCCAGGTCAAGTTCGCGGGGTTGTGTTTATCACCCCCAAAGTAACCAAGTCCTTTTATTTTGATTTTCTTCACACCACCGCTAGGGTACAAGTCTCGGCGCTTTTAGGACCTTCCACGGCAAAGGAGTGACCATGAATGACCGGATGGGGCTGTGTCAAGGACACTCAGCCAGCAGAGTCGCATGATGTACCATGCCATGTGTAATGGGAGGTATACAGACTCGTTGTTTTACCGTCAATTCGCAAGCCATTCATAAAACCATGCAGCCGTATTATAAAAACTATATGATTATAAAATAGTTAATATAACAGATATGAGAGAGGCCGTCATCAGCCTGTCAACGATGAATATGACAATACTGCGGGAATCCCACTACTCCACCCCAGGGGCCAAGTACTGGGTCGACTATAATCGGATTTAACATAACCTAACTGTTTCTGGCATAAATAATGAATTATTGAAGGAGGAGTAGGTAGGTGTAGACAAAGACTACTGTATACTGGACTTGCTACTCGTGCCCCGCGCCAACCCGCCCATGACCATTGGAGCCCAGTTTTGCGATTCCTGACATTTTCGAACATCACTCCCATCTCCCTTCCTATGGTTTATCAGTATAAATGATATACCGTTATCTTCGTAAATGTTTGTTCTATAATATTATCAAATAAAAAACAGTAAAATACACTAAAGAAATGCCATTATGAAAGAGTGAAGAAATATGCATGAACATACATATTTCTTCAGTCTCATAATGGCATTTCTTTAGTGTATTTAACAGTTTTTTATTTGATAATATTATAGAACAAACATTTACGAAGATAACAGTATATCGTTTATACTGATAAACCATAGTCTACACTCTACTGTATTCATGGAACACTTTTTTACTTGCCGATCCGATTGATGATGTTATATTTTTAGTTAACGCTAATTTATGCATGGTTCTAATTAATTTATCAGAAAACGAAATATATCAATGGAAAGCTAATGAAAATTCGCTTATATTGCTATGTTTCATGTAAATAGTTTTCTCGCAAAATATTAAATGGTGAAGAGTTTAAGTGAATATTGAGTTCATGCATATTTCTTCGGAGTCTCATAATGGCATTTCTTTAGTGTATTTTACTGTTTTTTATTTGATAATATTATAGAACAAACATTTACGAAGATATCGGTATATTATTTATACTGATAAACCATAGGAAGGGAGATGGGAGTGATGTTCGAAAATGTCAGGAATCGCAAAACTAGCCTCCACTAGAAATAGCCCAAACTGAGTAGCAAGTCCAGTATACAGTAGTCTTTGGTGTAGATTATAATTATACTACTCTGTCAATCAAAGTTTTAAAATATGAAAAGAATATAGTTAACCTTATACGTCTTCTGTGAACGCAACTGTATCACATATTCTGGTAGTGTCTGGCAACTCACAAGGAGCGTGACGTCATATATAATTACGACGTCACGGGTTCCGATGTATAATGATATAAACAAGAGATTGTAAAAATTCGCACGCAGAGCTGGGCACTAAATACATTGAATGTATTTAAATACTAAATACTAAATACATGGGATAAATGTATCTAAATACTAAATAATAAATACATTTTACGAATGTAGTTTAATACTAAATACATCAATTGTATTTAAGTACATTTGTAAATACATTTTAAATACACACATTTTAACATGTAATTCATGATTAATTTATATAAAATGCTTGATAAATGATAATTTGAGATTGATAGATAGATTTGATAGATTTTGCGTTACCTTAGAAATTTCCTCCTTAGGCCTAAATTTCCTAAAAATAAGGAAATTTCCTTGAAAATGGAAGCACTGGTTCACTGTAACATCAGGGTTGCCAGATAGTTGGGCGGGTTTATGGCCAAATTAACTAATAAAAAAGTATTTACATTTTTATAATATGAATATTTAAATACAATGTATTTAAATACTCATGAAAGTATTTAAATACTGTATTTAAATACATGAAAACCAATTATTTATGAATACAATTCTAAATACACAAATGTATTTAAATACAAATGTATTTAAATACTGCCCAGCTCTGACCAAACACTATTGTAGTACCGACCACTTTCACTCACTATCCGCACCAAACACTTTACTTGCTACGATGCTGCAAAAGAAAGACTGAGTGCTAAAGAAAGACAAACAGAATAGTAGACTTACAAAAGAAAGAGGCGGAAAAGTGCAAGGCGCTAAAGGACTTTCAACAAAAAACGAGTTTCCCCCAGAACCAATGTCAATCAAGGGTCCTATCTACTTCCACCAGTTTTCGCTCAGCACAAAGCTGTTTTGAAAGAAACGTTCAGTGAAGCAACATATCAAGCAAGCAACAACAGTGGAAGTAAACCTGCAGGATTCATCAGCGAAAAAAAATCCTCCTCCTCGGAAAAGACATTTATTTCAACGTTTGCACTTGAGTGGTACGTATGTTTGTCATACAACAGGGGAAGTCTAGTACAAGCTCTAACGGAGTTATGGGTCAATAGTCACAATCTTATTAGTGGGAAAAAACGTGGTTGAGATACTATAATAATAACAATAATAATAATAATAATAATAATAATAATAATAGTAATAATAATAATAAGATAATATTAATATCAATAATGATGATAACAATGTTCACAATAATAATTATAATGATGATTGGATTGGCTTTCAATTACATATCTGGAAAATGATGCTATACACACAAAAACACGCAAGTACACACAATTAACAGCCATACACATATGTACAACGGAGCCAGCAAATCGCCCCCTCGCTGCCAGCCCTGCCCGCATATTCATGAAGTCTGGAAGAGTTTGTCTATGGGGAGAAATTAGGACCAATCACACCGATGGCTGAGGCATACCATGTATTACGAGCTAATGACATCATCGCCTACATTGTATACAAACAAGAGCCGATGTTTTTGTCGTCCAAGCACCGTCTTGGATTACGAAGACCAATCCAAGATTTGCTGTTTTTGAGCGCGGTCTTGATACGAAGACGGGATTAGAGAACAAGCATTAGAAAACGGGAGTTTCGGCGCCGCGTGGCTTTGTTGTGATGCCATACAGATGCGGGGAAAACCATGCCTATCATCATAACCATCAGGACTGCCAATCCAAGCGTATTGAAGACACCCTCTGAGGTGTCTTGGAGAGTATGATCCCGTGGAAACAGCAGAAAAGAAAAGACATTAGAGGAGAATCTGGCGAGTGGCTGAGGTTAAGAAAGGCTCACTTGACATGAAAAACAACATAATGTGCAAAAGTAGTAATGACAAATGGTTGTAGATGAAGAAGTAATATAACAGATAGATGAAGAGATATGGTGTTATAACTGATGAGAAGCCGCTGTCTGTTATGTGTATTGCTACACTTTTCCAATAGTCGGGGAAAATAAGGTTATTATGGACGAGAACTGCGCGGTCGCTACCGCCGTTACCACTTACGTTTTCTATATTATTTTTTGCTCAGTATATTGTACATTATTAATCCACTTCTGCATAACCTTCAAAACTTTATACATATTGTAGAAATAATAAAGTTGGTTAATACGCATACAGACACACACTCCCCTTTCAGAGGCCCCCCAACCCTTTAGGAGGTTACGTTAAGGTTCGGTTAGGTTCATAATCTCGCCGAGGGGGTCGAGGGGGGATGAACCCTCCCCCCCCCGTTATGAGGTTAGGTTCGGTTCGGTTCGGGTAATAATCCTCCCGGCAGGCAGCAGGGCAAGGCAAGCGGACCACTCTGTAACTGGCGGGTGGGCTGGTGAATGCGGGGTGAGGCGGGGCGCACTTATTTTCGTACAATTCTGTCACTTCTCTGGCTTCTGAGACACTGACTATTATTTCCTGGCAAAGTTCAAGTGCTTTTTCTGATGGACGTACATTGTTATCAATGGAAATGGTGACCTTAGGATTTGGTGATGAAAAAAAATTAAAATGTATTGGGCTTCCGGGAAATAAAATTACATCCATCTGAAGAAAAAAAACTAATTTTAGGCAAGGAAAAACTAGTCAGTGTCTCAAAAAATGACCGCGCAGTCCTCGTCCATTTTTACCATGAAAAATAAATAGAGTTTATTGGAGCATTTGCCCATAATCACTTAAAATATTTTGAACTTTACATTCTTATTCATGATCAAATATGTTGCAGTCTACTCTATAGTATTTGTATCGCAAATTATTAGTTTTTGAAAAACCTTACTCTCTGGTTAGTAGGAATTAGGGCATATAAATTAGTTAGTCAACGTTGTTGGGAGTCCAGGTTAGGTTTAATTTCCTTTGGGTTATTAGTTTTATAATGATAGTGCTTTGTGGAATCATACACGTTATCTTTAATACTCGCAGACTTATCTTTCTTAATTAAATATGCTAATATATCTTTACATCGTGTTTCTTAAAAGTGGCTCCTACTCTGCATATACCCCAAAAATATTACCTTATTCCCCATTATCCAAAAAACTTTGCTAAATTTCCAGTTTGACACCGAATTCACTTTGTTGGACGAAATTATTTTTTCTGATGAGTTTTGATGTGTTTTGAATCAATCTTCTAACCGTTTCTGTCGCAAATAGATTTTTTAAGTGATTTGCGACAAAAAATGATTGAAAAACAAAATTCAACATAACCGAACCTATACCTAACCTAACCTTTACCTAACATAACCAAACCTTTACCTAACATAACCTAACCTTTACCTAACATAACCAAACCTTTACCCAACATAAGCTATACCTAACCTAACCTAACCTTTACCCCCTCAAAAAAAAGTGATTGCTACAGAAACTGTTAGCAGATTAATTCAACACATCAAAACACCAGAAAAAAATTGTCACAGTTCCCTGTACAACGTGAATAATAGATAAATATGCATGCCTACAGTCGCACACACACCATATCTGGCAGGACAGTAACAATAATGACCCTCATGGTCACCACATATATCAAGAGAGGTGAATTTGTGGATTAAAATAACTCAAAAAGACGTTTTCGGCTACCTTTTCGGTGAAGCGGGATGTTGTTTATCATATATAATATATCTGAAGAGACTTGACTGGATGTATATTGACACTCATCGTCACCACACATAACACATAAGGTAAATATATTGGCAAGAGAAACACAGGCCCCATCCTGGCTATATTTTCGGTGCTTTTGACAACAGGCTACCCTTTCGGCTCCATGTTGTTATTGTATATTTTAACCTTCATAATATACCTTCAGTATTCACCTCAAAGTGATAACACTTGCTGCAATGTGTGTTATACTACTTTGTGATATTGTTTGCAATGTTTTGCGTTGATTATTATTTCGGCTCCTACCAAGCTTGTTGTGTTTTTGTCGCAGAAACCTATCGCTTCAAAAAACGGTCTTCGTACCAAACAGTGCTTGGAGGACAAAAACACGGCTAAGTTAATCATGAATTGATGATTAATTATTTATTAATTAATTGGTCCGAAAGGAAATAAATATTCAAGACACATAATAGGCATATAACAACAATATCGATAGCTGAGACAAATGTGGCACAGTGCTGGAGTAGTGCAATATGAAGATATGACAACTCTAGATATCTGGTAACACACCACCCTGCTGGCCGCCACTGCCGTACACACCCCACCACAACACACTGTCGGTGGCCCGACACTTCAACCAGTACAACTTGAACCAGTGACATCTGAACCAGTGACCATCTCAACCAGTGACCGTTTGAACCAGTGACCATCTCAACCAGTGTCAACTCAACCATTGCCATCTCAAACAGTGACCATCTCAACCAGTGACCGTTTGAACCAGTGACCATCTCAACCAGTGTCAACTCAACCATTGTCATCTCAAACAATGACCATTTCAAACAGTACCAACTCAACCAGTGACCATCTCAACCAGTGACCATCTCAAAAACAGTGACCATATCAACCAGTGACCATTTCAACATAGTGACCATCTCAACCAGTACCAACTCAACCAGTGACCATCTCAACCAGTGACCATTTCAACCAGTGACCATTTCAACCAGTGGCCAACTCAACCAGTGACCAACTCAACCGGTACCAACTCAACCAGTGACCATTTCAACCAGTGGCCAACTCAACCAGTGACCATTTCAACCAGTGGCCAACTCAACCAGTGACTAACTCAACCGGTGACCATCTCAATCAGTGATTATCTCAACCAGTACCAACTCAACCAGCGACCATTTCAACCACTGCCAACTCAACCAGCGACCATTTCAACCACTGCCAACTCAACCAGTGACCATCTCAACCTGTGACTATGGCAACCAGTGACCAACTCGACCAGTACCAACTCGACCAGTACCAACTCAACCAGTACCAACTCAACCAGTACACACTCAACGAGTGCCAACTCAACCAGTACCAACTCAACCAGTACACACTCAACGAGTGCCAACTCAACCAGTACCAACTCAACCAGTACACACTCAACGAGTGCCAACTCAACCAGTACCAACTCAACCAGTACACACTCAACGAGTGCCAACTCAACCAGTCCCCAGCTGACTATCTCAACCAGCACCAAGTAAACCAGTGCTAACTCAACCAGTACCAACTCAACCAGTACCAACTCAACCAGTACCAACTCAACCAGTGCCAACTCAACCACCGACCAGGGCTTTGAAACGGTTTAGGGCAGTGGTTCCCAACGTTTTTGCATTCGCGACCCCTTTCCCAAAATCTTGAAACCCACATGACCCTGATCATATATCAAAGTTGTCACCTGTTGAGACAGTACTGGTTGAGGTTGCACTGGTTGAGATGGTCACTGGTTGAGTTGGTAATGGTGGAGATGGTCACTGGTTGAGTTGGTAATGGTTAAGATGGTCACTGATTGAGTTGGCACTGGTTGAGTTGGCACTGGTTGAGATGGTCACTAGTTGAGTTGGTCACTAGTTGAGATGATTACTGTTTGAGATGGTGACTAGATGAGTTGGTACTGGTTGAGTTGGCACTGGTTGAGTTGGTACTGGGTGAGATGGTCGTTGGTTGAGATTGATTGACTGGTTACGTTGACACTGGTTGAGTTGGTCACTGGTCGAGTTGGTACTGGTTGCGATGGTCACTGGTTGAGATGGTCACTGGTTGAGTTGGTCACGGGTTGAGTTGACAATGGTTGAGATGACACTGGTTGAGTTGGTCACTGGTTGAGTTGGTACTTCGCAGGACCTTGCCAGGGCTGTTGGGTTTCTCAAGGGGTTCTCGCAGCCTTAAACAACACCAAGAACCAAAAAGTTTCACATATAAGAAATACCACAGCTCAGACAGAAGTAGTGAAAACAGATTCTCGCCTTTTTTTGCCTTATTTCTTGCTAATGGACGCTAAAAATATGTCAACAGTTACTTATTATCCGTTATTCCCCGATAAGTTAACAAGTAGAGTGAAATAAGTCATCTATTTCAATATTTTTTCGTTGGTATTACACTCACACGGCAATCTCCTCTCTGCCAACCATAAGTCAGCCCACCAACAGTAAAAAATGCTGTTACCAAAATCATTATCACATATACGCGAAAATCGTTGGGAACAAAAGTTGCTAATCTTTCAATTTGCAAAATCGTTTTCTATTTACCAAAGCATTCACCAGAAAGAAAAACCTACTGAACAAAATCATGTGTGGTAGGCTGCCTTACGGGTGGCAAGGAGGAGACTGCCGTGCGAGTGTGTGAGATGCCAACGATGAAATATTGAAATAATGATACAGGTCTCCTAACCAGGGTTGAGTCAAAAGCTTTTCGTCTCAACAACTCCCCTTTTCTGACTAACTGTCTTCAATCTTTAAATCACTGCCGCAATATTGCTTTTCTTGCTATCTTCTACCTTATTTTCATGCTCACTGCTCTTCTGAGCTTGCTAACTGCATGCCTCCCACCTTCCCGCAGTCTGGCTGTACAAGACTTTCAACTCATTCTCATCCCTATTCTGTCCATCTTCCTAATGCAAGAGTTAATCAGTATCTTCAACCTCTCATCCCTTTCACTGGTAAACTCTGGAACTCTCTTCCTGTTTCCATTTTTCCATCTTCTCACGACTTCAATATCTTCACGAGAGGAGTGACAAGACACCTCCCAAACTAAGTTCCACCCACCACTATTTACCAAAAAAGGACAGTCTCCATTTACGGGACAGCTGTAGTGGGGTGATCTTGATTGAAGTTGCCTAGTGTCATGTTTTTTAAGCATTTATCTGAGACAATAAAATCAGTCTACAGTTATTTTATACTTCAATCAATCATTAGGGGCATATGCCGGGGGATGCGTCGCCTCGCCCACCCTACGACACCACTCCAGGGGGTCACCACGCGCGAGTCCCCATGCAGCCTCCCTTCTCATACCAAGCAACTCTCGACAGAAAGCATCAACTTGCCCCAGCCACGAGCCTTGTGGTCGCCCTTTTGGTCTCCTCCACGCCGGATTGTCTCATACAGATACAACCCGATAGGAAGGATCGGTGTCAGGGTAACATGCCACATGCCCATATAGCCGAGGTTGGCGCTGATGGACTATGCAGGTAATATGCCTCGATTCAGTCTCGCGGTGCAATCGCTGATTTGACACGTAATCATCCCAGCGATACCCCATGATTCTGCGAAGACATTTATTACCAAAGGCATCAATTCGCCTCTTCAAGTCGTTATTTAGTGTCCATGTCTCACAGCCATAGAGTAAGACAGGGATCACAAGCGACTTGAAGAACCAGATCTTTGTCCTCCTGCACAGGTACTGACAACGCAAAATACTCGTGCTGAGCGAGTCCATAACACCGTGGGCTATGCCAATCCGCCATAAGACTTCTTGACTCGACCCGCCATCATTATGGACTGCGCTACCAAGGTATGTAAAACTGTCCAAGATCTCAATGTCCTCGCCGCATGCATGAACAGACTGTACTGTTTCATTTAGTAAGCCTCCAAACACCTGGACCTTGGTCGTGAGCCAGGAGACTTCAAGTCTCAAAGGCTTTGCCTCCTCGTGCAGCGCCTTGAGAGCCATCACCAGGACCTCCAGCGACTCAGCAAAGATTACTGCATTGTCGGCAAAAACAAGATCAGTGATCTTGGTGTTGCCGAGAGATGGTCCACAATCCCTTTGATCTATAACTTTGCCAAATTACCAGTCCATATAAGTGTTGAAAAGTGATGGGGAAAGGATGCATCCTTACCTCACTCCTGTATCCACAAGAAAGAAGCTGGATACACCTCCCCCACACTTCACAGCACTCTCAGTCTCAGAGTACAGACCATTCATCAAACCAATAGTCTGTGCAGGAATCCTGCGAAGTCGCAGAAGATCCCAGAGTGACTCAAGATGCACTGAGTCAAACTCTTTCTTGAGATCAACATAAGCTGCAAGCATCCCCTGTCGAAACTCAAGTATGTGTTCCACCAGTCCACGAAGCGCTAAGATACGGTCTGTTGTTGACTTACCAGGCGTGAACCCAGACTGCTGAGATCTCTGATGCTTCAGCAGATGGCTGCAGATCCGTGTCAGCAATAGATGGGCAAGCCTGGCACGCACAGCAATGTAATACCGCGGTAATTGTTGCAGTCCTGACGGTCCCTTTTCCCTTTCCAGATAGGGACGACCAGCCCCTTGGGCCTTTTCGAGCCCCTTATACTTACCAATTATTAAAGTTTTGTGTAAACAGTATCTGAGAATTCATTACATGGAAGGTGTTTACTTAAATTTCATACACTGAATGTTGATGGAGAATTATCAAAAATCTTCTTCAATCTTTAATGAAACTCGTTGACAGAGTTTTTCCGCCATGTAATGTGTCTAGAATGTATTGATACAGACAGCCGAAGTCATAAATCAAGGCATAATTCTCATAGTAAAATAGTACGTATAATAACTTAACTGACATCTGCCTACGTAAGTTAAAGTAATCGTTCAGACCATCATCATTCCTGATTTAATGCAGTCAAAATATAGCCATTATCGAGTATATCAACAGTATGTTATCACTTTTTGCATCCAGTCAGCCGTTTTTAAATAATCCGCAATCAAAATCTGAAAATTCCCCGAGCTTCCAAAATGCTCCTCACGACTTGTAGACGACGCACCACGGCTCGGTGACGTCACCTGAGGAGGCCTCCCAACCGCGCGGTAATACAAATACACGTACACTCAGAAATAAATATAGTACTTGAAGAATTTTTGGTGTTTCAGATTTTTTCTTTTTTGCCATATGGCATATACAGTCAAACCTCGATATAATGGACCTCGATGTCATGGACTCCATTTGCGTAACCTTTTTTTTTTTTTTTTTTTTTTTTTGCATATCAGACCGCTTATCGCCGCTCGAATTGTCAACTCATCATAATTGTATTATTTTCTCATTTTACTTTGGAATGCTTGGGTTTTAAGGAGTTTTGATGTATCACATATTAAGATATATAAGGAAGGAGCCTGTGTTGCTAGTGATTTAGTGGTAGAAGGTGTGTAATGTTTAAAATAGTAACTATTAGTGTTATGGCGTGGCCGCTGCTACGTCTCCCTGTCACCTCATCACCCTAAATCACCCTTATCTAAGGTGACACGCAGTGCTACACTGACCTAAATAGTGACACGTGTATAGAACTGCACTTCACAACCATATAATATATATATAATAATGAGCATTAGTCATGATAATAAGCAATACCTATGGAAGCCACGGCTGAATCCGGCTCGTAGTTTGTTTACCTTTCACTAGAGCTTGAGCTTGACTAGTCAGACGGTGAGAGAAAGCATCAACATTTTAGGGATAACCCATCACTTTACGGGAGACTTTTTCTTACTTTTTATCTATTTTGGGGTGATTATAATGTCTCATGATGCTGCTGCTGCTGCCGCGGCCATGCTGCCAGGCGTGGATGAGCGCCTTGAAAGTATTTTCATATCTTTACATGTACATATATTCCGTGTATGAATAATAGCAATTCAAATGTAATTATATGTCTACATTCAACTAGAATAATGAAAGTTCATAGCATACCAAGCAGTAATGAGAGAGCCTGAATACTTACTACCTCTCCTAATACCAGTCCCGAACAGTCGTGGGCGAGTGTGCCAAATCCCTGATGTAGCGCTAGTCACTGTTTACCTCCCAACATAGCTACATGGTCTGGTTGTGTTTGAGATTATTTCTCATTTATTTCACGTGTAGGAGCGGACCAAATTCAGCATGTAGTGCCAGTCACTGTTTACCTCCCAACATAGCTACACAGTCTGGTTGTGTGTGATTATTTCTCATTTATTTCAATTTTTTTTTTATATATATTTCTCTACCCTTGGGAAAATACCCTCGCTATAACGGACAATCGGCTTTAACGGACCACTCCTCCCCCCCTTTAGTCCGTTATATCGAGGTTTGACTGTACTTGCATCCTTTATGGGTGCAGCAAGAAAGCTGTGCCTTTCCAGAGAGCTTATCACCCATTCCCGACCTATACGGCCACGATATATGTGTGGAGACGTGTGTACACCGGGGAAGAGGCAGGCTGTGTGAAGCAGTTTGTTCCCCTCACGTGGCGTCATCGGCAAGTTCCGCGCAACGGCTGGGACAGGGATGTTTATCCCACATTTTTTTACAAGTCATGTTTTTTTTAGGGAAATAAGGTGTGGAAATGAATTATTTTTTGTGGATAAGGTATTTTGAATGAACATTCAACATTATTATAGAAAAAAAATGGGTCTGGACGATTACTTTACGAGATCCAGGGATTCCGAGTTTCTATAGCTTATGTATGTTTTTAATCCATATTATATATATATATATATATATACAGTCAAACCTCGATATAACAGACCTCGATGTAACGGACTCCATTTGCGTGACTTTTTTTTGTTTTGTTGCATATTAGACCGCTTATCGCCGCTCAAATTGTCAACTCAACATAATTGTATTATTTTATCATTTTACTTTGGAATGCTTGGGTTTTAAGGAGTTTTGATGTATCACATATTAGCCCTCTCACGCACGAAAAGTTTAATAAGTTTTTCCGTCCACTGCGACATCCGTCTTATGCTCCCTAAGGGGCCCCGCGAAATGGCCTGACTGTGCGGCGAATTATTTTTTTATGTTATCAATTTCACCAACGTGTATTCTTTTTTCCTGGCATTATTATATATCATTGGTTTTGCAAGAGATTATTCTGCCTTATGAAAGAAAAAAATAACAAGAAATGCAAATAAATAGCGGAATTTACCGACTCCGAAAAAATATGGAGTAAAGAGAAATAAGAAATACTTACGCTCACCACTTCGTAGCTCGAAACTTCCTGAGTCAACTTTTTATGGTTTATATGCCAATAAAAGCGGATTTTTATGAGGATTCCAACGCTACCATTATAATTTTCATATGGCCAGTATGGCCAGCTCGGGACACGTTTTAAAGGGACGACAATCCGCGCTGTCACTGGCTGCCTGCTGAGTGGAAACTGAGACACAAACCCTTATCATTTCACATCTACTCACACGAGAGTTGACAATTAGTTTATTTTACAGGTCTAGCTTGGATCTTTGACGCAGAAAAGTTTGACGCAATTCTGATAAATACTTGTTTTTTTGGCGAATTTTTAACCGTTTTTTGACGCAATTTGCGTCAAAAGCTCAGATTGCAGACGGCCCCGTTTTGACGCGAGTGCGTCACCGTGCATGAGAGGGTTAAGATATAATATTATAAGGAAGGAGTCTGTGTTGCTAGTGATTTAGTGGTAGAAGGTGTGTATTGTTTAAAATAGTGACTATTAGTGTTATGGCGTGGCCGCTGATACGTCTGCCTGTCACCTCAACACCCTAAATCACCCTTATCTAAGGTGACACGCAGTGCTACACTGATCTATATAGTGACACGTATATAGAACTGCACTTCACAACCATATAATATATATAATAATGAGCATTAGTCATGATAATAAGCAATACCTTTGGAAGCCTCGGCTGAATCTGGCTCGTAGTAATTTGTTTACTTTTCACTAAAGCTTGAGCTTGACTAGCTACACGGTCTGGTTATGTTTGTGATTATTTCTCATTTATTTCACGTGTAGGAGCGGACCAAATTCAGCATGTAGTGCCAGTCACTGTTTACCTCCCAACATAGCTACACAGTCTGGTTGTGTTTGTGATTATTTCACATTTATTTCACAATTTTTCCGTTTTTTTCATTTATTTTTCCACCCTTGGGAAAATACCCTCGCTATAACGGACAATCGGCTTTAACGGACCACTCCTCTCCCTCTTTAGTCCGTTATATCGAGGTTTGATTGTATATATATATATATATATATATATATATACAGGGAGGTCCCGAAGATATGAGCTGTTAGGTTCCACCTGGCATACTCGTAAAGCGAAATCTCGTATAGCGAAATACATAACTAATGGTAAAATATAGGTTTGGTTCCAGGACCCCATCAAAGACATGTTTTTCAAGCTAAAATAAACTATACCAAACACAACAAACACACAGCGTCTATATTACCCACACTGTACTACCTATTCTGTAGAAAAAGCATTCTGAAAGAGAAAATAACACACAAAATAACATAACTGCACATTAATTAAACATAAAACATGCATAACAAGCAAAAAAGACGTTGTACTGTAGGGGACACCGCGTGATACAAGAGAGGGTAGTGTAGTGGTCCCAAGGTTGGGGCTGCACACCTGGCTAATTACCCCTAAAGGTCAGGCCGCGCCATATGCTTAATTACCCTTCAGGTCACGCCTTGCTAGGGGTGACCTGACTGGGGTCAACCAAATCCCCCTTTGTCCAGCACGGGAGTCCTGTATTCAGGCAGTTACCTACCTACCACGACAGAGGCAACACATCACTCCTCTCCCTGTGTTCCTTGTGGCATCACTCCGCTGTACTTACCTACATTCCCGCCGTAACAAAGTTGTGTGTGAACGCTGTGTTAGGTAGGTTAAGGGACAAGGGAGGGGTGCGCAGACCTCTTCCACTGCCCACAAACTCGTCTCTGCACATCTGAATCATTGTACATCATCATACAGCCCATATGCATATGTGGTAGGGCGCACATTTTGAACTTGGTAATTTTACTCCCCCCAGTTTGAATGTCGTAGCATTGGATTTTCGATCTCGTATATTGAAAATAGACCCAAATTTACTCAGCTCGTATCATTGATTTCTCGTATACCGAATGCTCGTATAACGGGACCTCCCTGTATATATAAAACTTGAAAAGGAATGACAAAAATAAATGTGTTCATTCTGTATACTAATCATTTCAAACAAAATGTGATTTATAGTACACCCCAAAATATTTTTTTCTGGTACAATACCATCCCATATCGAAGGCGGTTAGTTTGAAATCCGGAGGCTGCTATTGACTCTAACAGTGAGCTGACCTGCCATCTGGTGGCCGTCTGGGAACCTCCCGTCAGCTCCAGGACGTCGGGTCTCGGGGTTTCAGGCTAGACTTATTTTCCATTATTCCCTACCAAACCAGCTACAATTATGTAAGTGTTGTCATGGTCAACATAGGTTTATGCAAAATGAAAATCTACGAGTTTCACATTATTATTCATGGCGTTACAATGAGGAATGTTGGCAAAATAGAAGCATTCGACCACAGGTGTCCTACAACATTCTACTAAATGTAGAGGAATGCTTCAAAGTGGGTGTATGGGTAAATATTACCTTCATGCATGCAAAGAGAAAGTAATATTTACCCATTCACCCGCCTTGAAGCATTCCTCTACAGTATTTAGTAGAATGTTGTAGGACACCTGTGGTCGAATGCTTCTATTTTGCCAACAATCCTCATTCTAACGCCATGAATAATGTAAAACCCTTATATTTTCATTTTGCATAAACCTATGTCGACCATAACAACCCTTAATTGCACCTGGTTTGGGAGGGAATAATGGAAAATAAGTCTAGCCTGAAACCCCGAGACCCGACGTTCTGGAGCTGACGGGAGGTTCCCAGACGGCCACCAGATGACAGGTCACCTCTCTGTTATAGTCAATTGTCCCACCCCTCTTTTTTATTATCTTGTAGTCTTCTCTATAGGAACTAGCAACTAAGTTAAGCGGGCTTTTCTTTTATTCAGCGATCCTTTTATTTGCCCTTCGCCAGTCCTTTGTGATGTAAAAGAGAAAAATATATATATATACTATATATACACACTTAGAGAGAGAGAGAGAGAGAGAGAGAGAGAGAGAGAGAGAGAGAGAGAGAGAGAGAGAGAGAGAGAGAGAGAGAGAGAGAGAGAGAGAGAGAGAGAGAGAGAGAGAGAATATGGCTTCCATAAATTGAGTTGTCGCTACCCCTTCTCATAAGGGGCCGCTAAACCTTTTAATAAAGTAGCTACCCTTGTGTGTACGGCAGTGGTGGTCAGCAGGGTGGGCGGTATGCTAGCAGATATCTAGAGTTGTCATTCCTTCACATTGTACTCTAGCACTGTGTATAATTTGCCTCGGCTATCGATAAAGTAGATATATGCCAATTAAGTGTCTTGAATATTTATTTCATACAGACCAATTCATTAATGCATGATTTACTTATGTGTTTACAATGAAGGTGATGACGTCATTAGCTGGTAATACTTGGTATGCCTCAGCTCAGCTCTGTGACTGGTCCTAATATCTCCCCATAGACAAACTCTTCCAGACTTCGTGAATATGCGCCCCCCACCCCAACTCATCCCGTCCACATACCTGTAGTAAGCATTCATAAATGGTAAAATATAAGTGAATAGAAATTACAATATGAATGGTTTCCGAAAAGCCATTAACATTTTCAAAAGCCATAGAAATTGTCATCTATCTCTCACTTGGCAACTAAGATATTCATTAACCCACTATATTTAATACCTTCTGAGTTTGATAATGTAGTAGGATCAAGGACATAAAGGAATTATAAAGACACGAGCATACAAATAAACAAACTAAATTTCTGGCCTGATCGGGTGCGATAAGAAATTTTGAAATATAAATTTCAGAGAGAGAGAGAGAGAGAGAGAGAGCAACAATCTAGAGAGAGAGAGAGACAATCTAGAGAGAGAGAGAGAGAGAGAGAGAGAGAGAACAACACTCTAGAGAGAGAGAGAGAGAGAGAGAGAGAGAGAGAGAGAGAGAGGGAGAGGAGAGAGAGAGAGAGGAGAGAGAGAGAGAGAGAGAGAGAGAGAGAGAGAGAGAGAGAGAGAGAGAGAGAGAGAGAGAGAGAGAGAGAGAGAGAGAGAGAGAGAGAGAGAGAGAGAGAGAGAGAGAGAGAGAGAGAGAGAGAGAGAGAGAGAGAGAGAGAGAGAGAGAGAGAGGAGAGAGAGAAGAGAGAGAGAGAGAGAGAGAGAGAGAGAGAGAGAGAGAGAGAGAGAGAGAGAGAGAGAGAGAGAGAGAGAGAGAGAGAGAGAGGGGAGAGAGAGAGAGAGAAAGAGAGAGGAGAGAGGAAGAGAGAGAGAGGAGAGAGAGGAGGAGGGGAGAGAAGAGAGAGAGGAGAGAGAGAGAAGAGAGAGAGAGAGAAGAAAGAAGAGAGAAATTTTACACCGCGGGCAGAAACACAGTGCGAGTGCTAACACAATGTAAAAAGGCAATGGGTATTATTTCCCTTCCTTCTTTTAAGGGAACCATCCGGTGATTATTAAAATACAAAACCGAAAAATTCAATTTTCTGTGTTACAACTATGAAAGATGTGAGTTAGTTATTCTGAGTAAGTTTCAAATGATTTGGATGAATGAAAAAAATATATAGGTATGGGAAAAACCCTTTATTTTAGTTGAAATAAATTTAATCAACTACCATACCAATTCATCAATTTGGCCAAGGGACTACTGCACCAAGCATTAAGACCCCGTTGTAAATGCCCATGAATCTCGAACAGAAGTAATTTGAGGACCAGAGTGTTCTAGCAACCAATTATAATTTGTATCCTTCCAGCCCAAACAAGCTAATTAAGCTAGTATTGCTTGTTGAATATCAGGTTTTCACTAACAAAACTAAGAATTCTATATACTCACGGCCTTGTTATTCAAAGTATATTATTCAAAATAAAATGCACAAATGTTGTTTAAGTCCTGTCTATCAGGTCATTTCTAAGGAAACATTAAAAAGGATCTGAGTGGCGATATTACCTTCATGCCTAAAGACGATAAACTATTCGAATGATGGTAACGAGTTGTTTCTTGAAAAAAAAATATGATGAAAGCTACGGACAATAAATGACATACATTTTGTACTTTATTTAGTATAATATACCCTCCCAACAAGGCAGTGTATATCGAAATTTTTTGTTTTGTTAGTGAAAACCAGATATTCAGCATAACAACACTCAGATTCAGCTTGTTTGAGCTTGAATAAGTTAATTATTGGTTACTAGAACCCTCTTGTCCGCAAATTACCTCTCTTATCAAGATTCATAGGCATTTACAGCAGGATCTTAATGCTTAGTGCAATGATCTATAAATATAAGTAGGCCAGACTGTATGCGGATGAGGTTCAGGAAAGGCAGGGCAGTATGTAATGGGTCGTGACCGGATGGTTTGCTTAGGACCCTTGTGTTGTGCGAGGCCAGGTTTGCAGACTACCCGATGCCATCTGTATGTCTAAACTCGCCATGTCATTTATACAAAGATGTGTATATATGTACTGTACGGCAACTCAGAATTTGTAAGAGTAAATATTCTAAATCATTCCCGCCGTCCTTATACATACATTATAGTAAACTATAATATTTTGTATATCAGATTTTCTAGTAATTGATAACATACTCCACTAAATAATATATCGTGAAAACAAAGTATCGTACACTAATTCATCAACCTAGAAAGGTATTTACATATAGATGCATAAAAATACTTTCTCCAATGCTGTTTCACATTTACCATGAAATGCATCAGTATCCGGACGTTCAAAATAATAATAGTAATGATAATAATGTCGATAATAATGGTAATAATGATAAAAATAATAATAATAATAATAACAATATTGGTAATGATAATAATAATAATGATCATAATAATGATAGTAATAATATTGATAAATAAAATAATGATCATAATAATGATAGTAATAATAATAATAAAAAAATAATAATTATAAAAAGATAATAATGATAATATTAATGTAGTTAAAACTCTCCCTCTCGGCTCAGCTGGGATACTCTGCAAGGGAGGCCACATGCTTGCTCAGAAGGTGTTTCTTGAGGCTAGACTTGCGGGCAGTGGAGTGGTTGCAGTAAGGGCATCGGAAGGGCTTCTCGCCTGTGTGGATTCTCAGGTGGCGCGTCAGGTCAGAACGTAAGTAGAACGCGCGCGAGCATAAGTGGCAAGTGTGTAGTCCTGGCGTGCCCGGCCCGACCACCTCCGCGGACAGGCTCTCCTAGAAGAGGAACAGCATAACTACTACTACTGCTACACGACTGCTGCTCCTGCTCCCGCCCTATTATATGCATCTATCCCTACTACCACTACAATTACTATAACCACAACTACTGCTACCTATATCTCTATTATCGGTGCTGCTGCTGCTGCTGCTGCTGCTACTACATTACAACTACTAATTATACTGCTGCTATGGCTCCCATTATCACCACTAATAATACAATAACTACTACTACTACTACTACTATAATTACTGTTACCACCATTATTATTAATACCTTTGATGAAACTATTAGGGGCCATTAAAAAATTACGTAACACTTTTTTAGGGGTCTTTTTTACCCCCCCCTTGTGACGCCTTGTAACATATGCCCAGACACACCCTAGAAAATGATGTAACACCAGCTAGCATCCACCCCCCAAATTAGTAGGTTTTTTTCTCTTTTCAAATACAATAATATAAGTCTAACATAAATTCCTGTAAATTATTATCGTTAGGTTTTTCTTAATAATTTTACATTATGATATCACAGAATCTCAGATAAATTAGAAATGAAAATGTTCTCTTGCCAATTATTTAATTTCCTAACTAATTTGAAGTAGACACTCATTTGAAAATGTAATGAAACACATGGCTGCACCCCCCTCCCCCTACTGTCACACTCATAACACTTCACCTCCCCCCCCCTTAGGCGTTACAATAGAACGGCCCCCTACTACTACCACTACATCGATCTATTACTATAATTACTGCTAGTCATTACTATTATTCTAGTGAAACCATTACAACTATAACTTTAATACACTTCTACTACCACTATATGCTACTACTGTTACCATTACTGCTGCTACTGCTATTACCATATGCTACTATAGAGTATGGTATAAGCTCTTACCACCACCACCATTACCGCTATTACATACGTTACTAATACTGATGCTGCTAATACTAATATCACTGTTATCACTATCTCTAGCAGGAGTGTCGAGCGAGGTTCACAAAAGCAGGTTTCCGAAGGGTAAGTATAAAAGCTGTGGTTCTTGAGGTGAGTAACCTTCCATCACAGACGTAGGTATTCGTAGGTATCATTGGAGCGTCATTGTACCATTGCGGAGTTTAATGTCAATGTGAACATATATCTACAAAATAAAAATATATAGATATAGTAATAATAAGTACGTCAAGTGCCATCTCGACATAAGAAAAATAATTGCACAGTAGGAGACTGTAAAAACTATAACTTAAATCTGAATATATAAATGTTTTGAAGGAATTTTTTTTTTTCTAGTGAGACTAAACATATTCTATCTATTTTATTTAACTACACAAAAAGTGAGGGTGGGAGATGTCCACGAAAAATTGTATAAAATAATAATTATGCTTCCATTTTACAATAAAGTTTTGTTCTGCTTACATCATCTCTGCCACACGACATGTCTCTTCATCCACTCGTCTTCTTCCTCCTCCTATACTTCCAGTCTCTGTTGTAATAATTGTTGTTATAGTCTCTGTTGGTTGTTTTATATTTACCGAATAGTACCAAGAAAAACATCAATTCAACCTTTTGCCTCAGATATATCGTTATAGAGTTCAGATTTATTTGTATTATTTTATCTATGCCCCTTGCTGTTCGTGTCTTCAATTTCATGACAACTGATTAGCACACACACACTAACACACACACACACACTAACACACACATACTCTCTCTCTCTCTCTCAGGATATGTATATCAACTCGTATGAGACCATCATCAGGCTTACGGCAGGAATATAATCTATTATGGCACGAATCTCACCACTGTCAACACCGACATGAAAATACATCTGGGAGAAGGGGAAGGTACACATGCCATCACCTTTGGATGCGGTGATAAAACCATCTCTAGCCCCCCTATGTCAGTGTTCAGTGTACTGTTGGCATTTATATATGTGCTCTGTATAACGTTACGTCAGCAAAGTATCAAAGTAAAAGTTCGCTCCATACAGACTGACGCCAACATACCTGGGAGTGATTAACAGCCCCACCGTGCACAACGGAGCAGGCCTGTAGCCAGGACTTGAAATTTGGGGGGGCTACTTCCATCGTAGAGGGGGCTATACTTATTTTTATTTTACTTTTCCTTCCACGTATATTTCTACTAGAATGTCTTTATACTAGATTAGTATGTTTTTACTTGAATTTCTATTAGAATGAATGAATGTACCGCCATTACCACTTTAGTCGCCACTGCACTAATGTCGCCAGGCGCCATATATTACAAATTTTACCATCACTACTGATTCGTATGTGACACTGAAATCAGGTACAGAATCATACTACTGTGCATGCCGCTTTAGTTGTACAGACACATTTGAAGCGAGGCTAAAATTTGTAATATATGGCGCCTGGCGACATTAGTGCAGTGGCGACTATGGTGTTATTGACGGTAGCTGTATATAATCAAATCATATATCATGAAAAGTAGTAAATCTGGCTTGAATTTTAGTACTTTTTACCTTGTGTGTAGGCAAGTCATATACGCTTTTAAGTAAAAAAAACTTCTGGGGGGGGGGGGCTAATGAGTTTCTAGAGGGGTAAGCCCCCCATAGCCCCCCCCCGTGGCTACTGGCCTGCAATGGAGTGAGTGGGTCCCTTTGATTTTCCAACCGACAGAGCTTTACCGACAGGTATCTGGGGCTAGACGTGGTTAAGGAATACTATTTACATCCTGGGACGACAAGCACAACTACCAAGAGCCATAGAAGGATTATCATGATGAAACAGTAAGTGAGAATGAGGGACAGTGAAGAAGAGACAGTCAATGCTGGGGTTAGAAAGTGGGCGTGGCGAATGATGAAATAGTAGACCAACCAAGCCTTCCAAATGTAGGGGTGAAAATGGCAAAAAGGAAGAGTAAGAAATAGTAAGGTGCCGGCGGTTGCGTCACCTTGACTACTCAGTGTCACTGGTGGAGTGCGATGCACCACTGTCTACAGTGTCATTGGAGGGACAGGTACTGGAGGCCACGCCCGCCACGTTCTCCAAACTCTGAGAGGAATGTATAGCTGTAATATGATGCTGCTGAGAGCCTCCACTCCAGCTCTGATTGTTCAAGCCTTCGCCAGACGCCCCTGGCATAAACCTGTCCGAAGACGAAGACGCCGGGATGCTGTCACATTCCTGCAGTTCAGGCGGGAACATGGGCAGGTCCAGATCAGCAGCAGTGGTCCAATTGGCGGCCACCTGGCTGTTTGCGGACTCCTGCGAAGTGCAGACGCTGGAAACCGGTATGTTATCCTGGTCCTGGGTAGTGAAGGAGGCCAGCTGAGAGGCCGTGGAGGACCCCCCACACCAGGAGGGATTGGCAACCACGCTCTCAGAGGCGTCCAGCGCCGGGCAGCTACTGGAGGCCAGGCCCTGAAGACTGACAGAGGAATCCTTAGAGGAAGGGTAGCCACCACCAGAGTGCGGAAGCTTACTGCTGCTGCCACTCCAAGTCAGCGACGCTATGCTGTCAGCCACATTGCTAGCCAGACTCCTGCCGGCGGCGGGCGCAAGCAGACTCTCACGCTGCAGCAGAGAGAGGACGGCCGGCAGTGTGGGGACAGCCGCCCCGCTCCATGAGAAGCTCTGTCCACTGCTGGCCGTGGGCGATCCATCGTTTGACTGTTGCCGCCCTAAAACAGGAGCAACCTTCAGCCATGTTTAGAAACTAGGTATGAAAAGATACTAAGTATTGGTCACTACTGGCCAAGATGTGATGAAAATACAATGTTCTCTGCCTCTGTCCTTCTCTCTTTGTTTCCCTTAAATAATGAAGTTAAGTTGTAAACAAGATTCCTCCAAGACCTACTGACAGTAAGAGCCGCATCGCCAACGCACCTTGAAAGACCTCCATCTTAATGCCATGCTCGACCACGTTGTGGCGGCTGATGAGGTGCTTCTTGAGGTTGTACTTGATGGCGGTGCTGTGGTCGCAGTAGGGGCACTTGAAGGGCTTCTCTCCGGTGTGCGTGCGCAGGTGGCGGGTCAGGTCAGAGCGTAGGAAGAATCGCTTGGGGCAGAAGGTACACTGGTGACTGGCCCCAAGCGAGTGACCGGCCAGGGCTCGTGCCCACACCGCCGCCTTGCTGCCGCCGCCCTAAAACACGGACACACCAAGTTTAGGGGAAGAAAAATCTCGACCGTTACCTACCTACATGGTATTTCTCTTCGCAAACAAGTGATGGAAAGAAATTCGGAGCTAGGTACAGGTTAATGCTACCAAGCATTCATGAAGTCGTTAAAAGTATAATCACCTCCCAACATGGCGTAAAACAACAGAACGTACGTACTGTACTATAGACGCGTAATTGAAGGGAACATCAGACTAGATATACTGATAGCAAAATAATTATATCTTATCTATCATTAATATTTACAGAATCATCACCTGTTCTAAACAGAGCGGTGTAGACTTTCATCCCTCCCCTCCTAACACTTGTACAATAAACGGTAACAGCACAGGGGCCAAACTAGTGTCTTACACCCTTCCATGCAAAGGCAATGCCAGTGCCAGTGATGCGCCTCCCCATGGCGTTGTCCAAACAAGAACTGTCAATACTACTTCTTCCAAGGATGTCTAGCTTACACCATCCCCTCTAGACTCCCTTGCAGATTGGCTATACTTGTAGCCCTCCCCCCCACCCCTGAGAGAACAAAAACGCGTGTGCCCCCCTCTCTCCCGTTACAATTTCCTTACCAAGGAGTAGCATTAGAAGTGAACAGTGATGCTAGGCGGCCTAGAATGACCATTTCCAAATCTCTAAAAAGAAGGACATATCTGATTATATATATATATATATATATATATATATATATATATATATATATATATATATATATATATATATATTATATATATTATTATATATATATATATATATATATATAATACATATATATATATATATATATATATATATATATATATATATATATATATATATATATATATATATATATATATATATATATATAAATAATTGCACTTATACTTCATAACCAAAATACACAAATTATAAATTACAGTATTTAACAAATCAATTATTATAGCCTGAAGATTCAACCTAAATCAAGCATGTTTTATGATAAGTTGGAAGTGTGTTATATAAAAAAAAAAATTGGCGCAGAAAATATACTTAAAAGAATCAATTTGTCATATATCACTGTAATGTGATGAATACTATTTTTTGTGTATTTTTTTCTGAAACGAAATTTTATAACGCACTGTTTATATAATGTATAACTGTTGCCAACAGCAAATCCTTAAAATTATAATAAAAATATGTAAATGGTTATTGCGGCCTCCAGTTCCCGAACTTCCCGCTGTTTCAGTATACTTAAGGCAATTTATATAATTCTTTTTAGACAGGCCTCAAAAAGAAGGACAAATTAACGTCCTTCTTGAGGTGGCGCAAGAAAATGGCCGATTGCTCAAAAGCAGGACTGCCCTTCCTAAAGAAGGACATCTGGCCACCCTCGATCATGCTATACGTCATTCCCGATGTATATTTATCATGTCCAGCCACCAGACTAATACTGGTTATGTGAATATTCACGGGATTAGGTGAGTGAATGAAGTTGTGAATTCTTTTTTTTTTTTGTCAAATTCATAACGAAGGTATATACAGGATGACTCATGTTATTGTTATGTAGTAGGTTTTCTAACACACACACACACACATATATATATATATATATATATATATATATATATTATATATATAATATATATATATATATATAGATATTATATATATTATATATATATATATATATATATATATATAGGCTACTTGCTTATTCAATCACTCTTGTGGTAACATGTGAACTAGCCTCAGTAGTTTTCTTAAAGTAATCGTCCAGACCATTTCATCATTCCTGATTTAATGCAGTCAAAATATGGCCATTATCGAATATATCAAGAATATGTTGTCACTTTTTGCATACAGTCAGCTGTTATTAAATAATCCACAATAAAAATCTGTAAATTCCCCGAGCTCGCAAAACACTCCTGGCAACTAGCAGACGACGCACCATGGCTTGGTGACGTCACCCCCCCATCTGCAGTAAAACAAATATATGTAGACACAAAAATAAAAATAGTACTTGAAGAATTTTGGGTGTTTATGATTGATTTTTTTTGCGATACGGTATATATTTGCATCCTTTATGGGTGCAGCAAGAACGCTGTGCCTTTCCAGAGAAGTTTGCACACGTATACGACCAATACGGCCACGATAAATGCATAGAAAAGGTTGGTGCGTCGGACAGATTGGAATGCAGAGCCATCGCAATGGGATGAAGGTGGGAAACGGAGGTGGATGTTGATGGTGGGGAAGCGGGGATTGGTGTTGGTGGTGGGGAAGCGGGGATGGGTGTTGGTGCTGGGGAAGCGGGGACGGGTGTTGGTGGTGGGGAAGCCGGGAGGCATATTCACCAACTGTGCACCGTTCCGGCACTCCGATTCACGTGTGTGAAATTCTGGAGTTTTAAGGCAGACTAAAAGAAAACGCGCACGCAGCAGCACGCTATATGGTGGAAGAAACTTGCTTTTACTCTGTCCTACGTAATTATAGCCTGGGTTCTTATATGTTTATTTGTTGTGGATTTACATATATTGTTAAGATAATAGCAGCAAACAGGCGCAAAAGGCGTAAAAGATATGTTTACGGGGATAAATAAGCTGAGAACGGCTCAAAAAGAGATTTCAAAACCATATATCGAAAAACTAAGTCCAGATTCGAGATCAGCACATGCGAAAGCTAATAGGAACCAAGTGTCATCAAAATCTGGTGCAAAAAAATTGGCCAAATTTTGAAGGCAAATGGAAGGCAAGCAAATCCTTGGAAAATGTTGTGCAAAACACTTTTTCATTGATATCTCAAGAACCCTAACAGATAGGCAAGAACGGTATAGAGTAAAAACGATTCAGCCTGCGACTGTGGTTCCTCTGATATAAACATATTAAAATTTCATCAATAAATAAGCCAATAAATCAAAGTTTTGTAAAGGTCAAAAAACGTATTATATCTCAAAAACTTGATTTGCTAAGAAAGAACAGATAGATGCCTAGGGTAGATCTCGTTAAGCAGGACATAATTTATTCATGTCGATTTTCGTCTAGGGTCAATAGTTTCATTGTAAAATGGATAAAACCAAATCAAGCCAGATTTTTGGTTTATTTGCAACCCCAAAATGTTGAAAACTTGTGTATTTTCATACATATGTGAAATTCTTGTTTATAAGAATTGTACATCTTTCGATGTGCAATAATACTTGATATATATTATTTCCTCAGAGAAAAAGTTTTTTGTGAAAAGGGCGTAACAAATATTTACAGGGATAAATAAGTTGAGCACGGGTATGTCTATTCCTGCTGTACGTATATTCTCTCTCTCTCTCTCTCTCTCTCTCTCTCTCTCTCTCTCTCTCTCTCTCTCTCTCTCTCTCTCTCTCTCTCTCTCTCTCTCTCTCTCTCTCTCTCTCTCTCTCTCTCTCTCTCTCTCTCTCTCTCTCCTTGAATATAGCAGGTTTGTACTTCCAGCAGTAGATTCTTACTTTTCAAATAATTTAGATTCATATTTTATTAAACAAGAAATTATAGCAAAAACTTATTTTCTCAATAAGATGTATGAATTTTCTCACTCATTATACTAAACAGTACATTGTATATCTATTTATCTTAAATGTATCATATGCTAATACGTTATTACATTTTGCTCTCTCTCTCTCTCTGTATATATATATATATATATATATATATATATATATATATATATATATATATATATATATATATATATATATATATAATTTTAGCCTCAATGCACTATTGTCTAAGTTAAGTGACATAAATGTTGTGTAGACACGCAGATCGCAATGTGTTGGAATAGACATACCGTGCTCAACATATTTATCCCTGTAAATATGTGTTACGCCCTTTTCACAAAGAACTATTTTTCTTTGAGGAAATAATATATAACAAGTATTATTGCGCATCGAAAGATGTACAATTAAATTCTTCTCAGCTTATTTACGTATACCCGTAAACATATCTTTTACGCCTTTTGCGTCCGTTTGCTGCTATTATCTTAAAAATATATGTAAATACACAACAAATAAACATATAAGAACCCAGGCTATACTTACGTAGGACAGAGTAAAAGCAAGTTTCTTCCACCATACGGTGTGTTGCTGCGTGCGTGTTTTATTTGGGTCTGCCTTAAAACTCCAGAATTTCCCACCCTTGAATCGGAGTGCCGGAACAGTGCACAGTTGGTGAATATGCAGCCGGGATGGGTGTTGGTGGTGGGGAAGCGGGGATGGGTGTTGGTGGTGGGGAAGCGGGGATGGGTGTTGGTGGTGGGGAAGCGGGGATGGGTGTTGGTGGTGGGGAAGCGGGGATG
>JACEEZ010001307.1:345000-352500 GCA_016584305.1 Chionoecetes opilio
ATCGCAAGTATATATAAAAAAAAAAAAAAAAAAAAAAAAGTCCGATGCCATTACCCACCCCGGACGTTTATCCTACTCTAGTATTTACTGTCCGGCAACGCTAAATCAACTCCCGCCGCGGACTTTCGTCCGCTGAGGATTGCCACCTGCCGAGCAGCAGAAAGTGTTCAATCTCAGAGACTCCTGCACCAAGGCAGTTGGGTCAGGGACAACGGGTCTGTCAGGTGAACAGGATGATATGTTAGCCCAAAGTAAACAATACGACTGCTGAGCATGCTGCAACTTGCGGGAGGCAGCAAAGTTGTTCAAGATCTCAGAAATGTTCTTGCACCAGGGAATGTGGGAGTCAGGTGACTGAATGTTCAGGTGAACCGTGAATTTTGTGTGCCAAATGTAAATCATCACACGCTGAGCATGCTGCCACTGCGGGAGCCACGGACACTGACCAGGTGACAGGAACGCTCGACGCCGGACAACTGTATTTACGACAGGACTAGGCATTTCAAAGTATAAAAAAATAAAAAAAAAATAAAAAAAAAAAATAATAATAATAATATTAATTGTCCGGATGACATATCCGACTCGATTGTGTCGCAAATCCGATATCCGGGAAATCGAGGTCCGGGAAATCGAGTTTGTGTGTATATATATATATATATATATATATATATATATATATATATATATATATATACGTATAATTATAGGTGTCTTGTATGTGATGTCACAGCCCTCATTGTTCAGGCGACAGACGCGGGAGATCCGAGCACGGAGGACCAACAAACTCCACTTGCCGCCCGTGTGTGCCCGCTTATGGTAATTTTCCCCTACCAAATATATGTTCATCAGTATAAATGATATATTGTTGTCTTCAGAAATGTTTGGTCTATAATATTATCAAATACAAAATCGTCAAACACTAAAGAAATGCCATTATGAGACTCTGAAGAAATATACATATTTTAAGTTAAATTCATTCACTTAAACTCGTCGCCATTCAAAATTTTGCTAATCAACTTTTAACATGGAGCATATCTATAGAAGTGGAATTTTATTAGCTTTCCATTGATATATTTCGTTTTCTGATAAAGGAATTAGCATCATTCATAAATGAGCGTTAACTAAATATATAACATCATCAATCGGGTAATTTTCCCGATTGATGATGTTATATATTTAGTTAACACTCATTATGCATGGTGCTAATTCATTTATCAGAAAACGAAATATATCAATGGAACACTAATCAAATTCCACTTCTATTGATATGCTCCATGTTAAAAGTTGACTCGCAACATTTTGAATGGCGACGAGTTTAAGGGAATATTAAGTTCATGCATATATCTTCATAAGTCTCATAATGGCATTTCTTTAGTGTGTTTTATGTTTTTTATTTGATAATATTATAGAACAAACATTTACGAAGATAACAGTATATCATTCATACTGATAAACATATATTTGGTAGGGGAAAATTATCATATTTGTTGACATCTTCAGCCTCGCCGACCAGCTGCTGGTCCTCCACCAAAAATATCAGAGCGCCGACGGGCGGCATTTGGCTTGAAACCGCTAGATCGTGACGTCAGTGCAAGGCATCTCTCTCTCTCTCTCTCTCTCTCTCTCTCTCTCTCCTATATATATATATATATATATATATATATATATATATATATATATGCTATAGAAAACAGTAAAGGATGAGGAAGTTATAAAACAACCAAAAAAATAAAAAATATAAGATTTTATGGAAAAATATGAACTTTGGAGCATCTGTTGATAAAGTTTGCCTAGTTAGAAACGAAATAGCAACAACTTTTGCACAAATACTGAAATAAAATAATGAGATCAAGGAAAGTACTGCTTAGATAGGAAGTAAAGAACTTGTTAGTATTACTGGTAGATTGTTGAGAGACAGTGGACGTGAGCAAATCTATAATAATTGTAGGCAAACAAGATTAGAGAAAGAATTAAGTTGTAAGATATAAAATATAAATTAACTTCATCATAATAATCTTAGACGAGGAGTAACAGAAACAAGATATTGAAGAGCTTCAAAAAGTTGGTACATATGAATGTGGCAAACACAGGCCATTAATGGTAATTTTTCATAGCCAAATTATAATGATAGAAGTTATATGAAATGCTAGAACATTGAAATCTAATGAAGACATGGACATATGAATTAGATAATATCTAAACAAAGAGGATATGGAAGTAGGCCTTTAAGGGGAGAGTCCGCCGTGAAAATATGAAGAAAAAAAATTTAATATACGAATTTGAGTTATATGGTCTATGGCAACACCCTATCCTTTCGCTTTCGAATCGTGGAATTTTTTTCAGTCGGACATTTTTTTAAATGCCCATAGCGAGGGGCATTTAAACTTTCAAAACTTGTAAAAAAAAAAAAAAAAAAAAAAAAAAAATTTGGATAATTTTCCCATATATCAAAACTAAGCCTTAAAAAAAAAAAAAAACAGCAATCTTCAGGGTGAAGTTTGTTACCCAGGTAACAATTCTGGAACACAATTTTGGATATGAAAAGTGCAACCTGTTCACAATTTTTTTTGGAACAAATGTATACATCCAAAAAGGACTAGAAAATAGAGAAAAGAGAAGAATTACACCGAAGAAGACAATAAACAAGAAGAGGAAGACAGACAAAGGAATTCCAACCGAAAGCTATGCACCTGGTGAATTTTGATCGAACCTTGCAACAATGAGGGGCGTGGCGCGCCCTGACACCCTCACCCTCCCCTTTGAGCGATTAATTAATACCTTTATAAGGGGGGACAAGGTGCAGATCCTTTTATGCATGCATTGATATGTGATTACTGATCCCATAAAATTCATATGTAAGTAGCATTGACAGTATAGTACCTTCACTGGAGCGCAGAAACTTTAGCAAAACTTCAAACGCGTTTTTCTCAAAACTAGTATAAAATGAACATAAAATTCATCTCTGCTTTTATTTTTGGCACGATTTTCACGAAACTTTAGGACACACAAAATCAAATATCGTAGAAAAATCTGTTCAATTTTTTTTCTTTCTAAGTCTTAGTTTTGATATATGGGAAAATTATCCTTAATATTTTCATTTTTTTTTTTTTTTTTTTTTAACAATTAAAAAAAAAGAAATCGCAAACAATTTTCAAAATATTCTCAGAACAAATTGTTAGAATAACAATGAATTATCGTATGCTCATGTCATAAGGAAATCGGTCAAAAAAGGGCTGAGAAGATGCAATTCAAAATTTCATCAAAAACCGACAAAAATAGTTTCCTTAATTTTTTCAAATTTTTCCTTTCATCTGATCAGCTTGAAATTTTCATGTGATAACAAGGGTACTAATATACACAACATATACATTATTCATGACCGTAGATGCAATTTAAAATTCACGGCGGACTCTCCCCTTAAAAAGTGGAATGGGCTGAAACAGAGAGCTGACCTGCCATCTGGTGGCCGTCTGGGAACCTCCCGTCAGCTCCAGAACGTCGGGTCAAGGGGTGTCAGGCTAGACTTATTTTCCATTATTCCCTACCAAACCAGCTACAATTAAGTGTTGTCATGGTCAACATGGGTTTATGCAAAATAAAAATATAAGGGTTTTACATTATTCATGGCGTTATATTGAGAATTGGTGGCAAAATAGAAGCATTCAACCACATATGTCCTACAACATTCTACTACATACTGTAGAGGAATGCATCATGGCGGGTGTATGGGTAAATATTACCTTCATGCATGCAAAGAGAAGGTAATATTTACCCATACACCCGCCTTGAAGCATTCCTCTACAGTATTTAGTAGAATGTTGTAGGACACATGTGGTCGAATGCTTCTATTTTGCCAACAATCTTCATTCTAACGCCATGAATAATGTAAAACCCTTATATTTTCATTCTGCATAAACCTATGTTGACCATGACAACACTTAATTGTAGCTGGTTTGGTAGGGAATAATGGAAAATAAGTCTAGCCTGACACCCCTTGACCCGACGTTCTGGAGCTGACGGGAGGTTCCCAGACGGCCACCAGATGGCAGGTCAGCTCTCTGTTTCAGCCCATTAAACGAAGACCAAGCAGTAACAAAATATATAGGTAGTAACATGAAACTATTTTATTCTTATGTACTGATTAGGTTCGAAATTATTGGAGTTAAAGGATGTAATTACAAGACAAGATACTCAATGTTTTTTTACTAAACAAAAAGTAAAGTGTATGGCACTATAACAAACGAATCTAATACTGAGTACAGAAAATTGGCAATTGAAGGAAAAACTGGAAAATCAAGTAAAGATACTAACTAATAGGTACAGGTCTATCAGGTCAAAATGGATACACCACAAGTAGAATCAATAGCAGTGGAAATAAAGTCCAATGAAAAACATAATCATAGCCACTCTATATATATCCCCTTGAATGTATACAGTACTCGTCAAAAGTATGCGGCACCCTGCTCCCGCCCCTGCACAACAAACAATACAAGGAAATTTATAGAAAATAATGTATTATAATTCCCTTTTAATACTTGGTTGGGTGGCCTTTTCTCTTCTTCACGGCTTGGAGACGTCGGGGTAGTGAAAGAGCTAGGTTTCTTAGGTGTTCAGGTGAGATGTTTGCCCAGGACTCACGGATGGCCTTTTCGAGCTTGGATATGGACTGGAGCTGACGTCTTTTCCCTGCAGATCCTTCTTGACCATGTGCCAAAGGTTCTCAATTGGGTTGAGGTCCGGGCTGTTACCTGGCCAATCCTTTATGAAGGGTACCATGCAGTCATCAAGCCACTGAGTGACAGATTTGGCAGTATGAGCAGGAGCACCGTCCTGTTGAAACACACTGGCACGTGTGAGCTCGAAAGAATCTGGCAAATGTTCACAAAGCAGCTCCAGGTAAACAGCTTGATTCACTTTAAGGTTTTTAGGAAGCACAACAAGCTTGCCTAAACCTCTGCCAGAGAAACAATCCCACACCATAAGTGAATTTGGGTTTTTTACGGTGCTCTCCACATACCGTGAGTCGAGGGGGTCACTGCCTGGGTGACGGTACACTCGAGCTCCTCGGTTACATGTCACAGTAAATGTTGCCTTATCAGACCACAACACTGACAACCAGTCATCATCAGTCCAAGCAAGATATCTCTTGGTGAAGGTGACCCAGCAAGCTCTCTGTGCGCGTGTTAGAAGTGGCTTCTTCAGTGGCTTGTGGCTAGTATAACCCAACTCGTGCACTCGGCGAGATACGGTACGCACAGACACTGCACCAAACACTTCAGGGTTGTTTGCCTTCAATACCCTTGCTGTAACGCGAGGGGTACTCTTCAACGAACGTTTTAGAACGTTCACAGACCTTTGAGAAATCTTCCTGGGACGACCAGGCCGAAGTTTCTGTGATGGCGTTTCACCGCTGTTTTCCTCTCTGAAACGCGCCAAGTACTTCCTCACTGTTGACTTAGCCACACACAACAACTCACGTATTTCTTTTGTTTGGTGGCCTGCATCCTTTAAACCAATGATCTGAGCAATGGTTTCTTTGCTCAGTTCCTTGGTAGGTGCCATAATAAAAATATAATACCACAATCACCACTGATAAGTGCAAAACACAAGGCAGGGTCACGACTCACAGTATGTGGAGAGCACCGTAAAAGACCCAAATTCACTTATGATGTGGGGTTGTTTCTCTGGCAGAGGTTTAGGCAAGCTTGTTGTGCTTCCTAAAAACCTTAAAGTGAATCAAGCTGTTTACCTGGAGCTGCTTTGTGAACATTTGGCAGATTCTTTCGAGCTCACACGTGCCAGTGTGTTTCAACAGGACGGTGCTCCTGCTCATACTGCCAAATCTGTCACTCAGTGGCTTGATGACTGCATGGTACCCTTCATAAAGGATTGGCCAGGTAACAGCCCGGACCTCAACCCAATTGAGAACCTGTGGCACATGGTCAAGAAGGATCTGCAGGGGAAAGACGTCAGCTCCAGTCCATATCCAAGCTCGAAAAGGCCATCCGTGAGTCCTGGGCAAACATCTCACCTGAACACCTAAGAAACCTAGCTCTTTCACTACCCCGACATCTCCAAGCCGTGAAGAAGAGAAAAGGCCACCCAACCAAGTATTAAAGGGTAATTATAATACATTATTTTCTATAAATTTCCTTGTATTGTTTGTTGTGTGGGGGCGGGAGCAGGGCGCCGCATACTTTTGACGAGTACTGTATATGGGATGAAGATGAATATGGAAGGCTAGTCAATAATACACCAAGAATTGTAAGATCTCTCTTATAAGTTACACAAGATACATTTGTAATGCAAAATATACCTAGACAACCACTGACCAAGTGGATATATCAGTTTGGTCTAATTGGTACCGTCGCCGACTGTGGTTTCGTCGGAGGACGAAGTCTAAAAAGCATGGGTTCGAGTCTCACAAAGATCAATTTATATAATAATGGGAAATATGATTTATTCCCCGAATTGTGATTGTTACCCTGTCAGTGCATTTGTGAAAGGATTCTTCTGGTGGGATTCATAAGGGAAATTAAGCGGGCCCATGGGCAGTGTAGCGCTCTGTCCCAGTGTAGCCCTATGGAATGGAATAGTGGATATATATATATATATATATATATATATATATATATATATATATATATATATATATATATATATATATATATATATATATATATATATATTAGGGTGTCCCTTATTTGGCAGTTTTCTAATTTCAACCGGGACAGGCAGTCATATTGATCCATTTATTCTAAAAACGACGTGCAAAATATTTTTGAAAAATATTTATATTTAGGGGTCGCGCAATGAGTCTAAAATTTGACATATTTCACAGTAATTTTACTACAGTTCTTGGTTTATTATAATAATACATGCATGACATTTTGGTTTGCATGTCACAGCTTTGAATCTAGGAAGCCCTCTCAAACATGTTTGTACTGGTTGTGTGTTGAAAGTATCTCTCTGGCCACCCCCTCTCTATGTCATGTTTCGGACTGGATTTCGTCAATAAGTTTTAAAACATGTCAGCCGGGCAGGCATAACTGCTAGAGCTGTCGCTGATCCTCCTGGGTGGACAGCCGCTGCGTGGGATCAGTATGTTGCGTCCTGTTGCCCTCCACCATGCCCGCTGGATGGTGAAAATAATTTGCGCCATCAAGATCTACCTGTTCCGCGATCCAGAGCAGTTCCGCCTCACTGTAGGAGAGAAATCTGGAATTTGACGCCTCGTCGCTTTCACCGTCTCGAAGTACGTGTCGTCTTGGTTCTGTGCGACATCATTCTTGCGGGTGCGGCACGAGACCTCTAACTGCTCAAGATGTTGGTGTCCTACCCCGACAAGGCAGTGGCCATGGCGACGGCAACGGTCTTCGGGTGCCATCTCTGGTACTTGAGCGAGAGGAGAGTTACTCTTGCGTTCTTCGACGATCACCTGGCCATGGAGATGAAGCGGGAATGTTGAGGGCTCTGTAAGAGGAAGAGGGCTCCGACGAC
>JACEEZ010001307.1:357500-360000 GCA_016584305.1 Chionoecetes opilio
TCATCGTGTAGCTTTCTTCATTCTGAGTATTTTGAGCCCCATTTGCTATGGCGCAATTGAATAATAATGGAATTATACGTAGTACCGAAAATCTACAGTTACTTCAGCCAGAAAGTTAAGTTAGGTTAAATCAGATTAGGTTAGGTTAGAGGTGGGGTTTGGTTTAGTAACAGATGATATAGAGAAAAAACAAATATTACCAATAATATGGCAGTGTGAAACGTAGCAATGTTTGCGGGGCGGACCTGGAGGGGCAGGTTGCCCCCCTAATGCACATACATGTAAACAAACATTGATGTCCGACAAAAACGTGAGCCAGATGAATTCAAAACACATCAAAACTATTCAGGACTAAGTTTCGGCCTCGAAGTCGGTGGTTGCCCAATAACAAATATTTACGAAGATATTTAGGTAACACTGTCTGTAAGGTAGCCATCTCTACCTTGTGTTATTGTTGTAATTGTTGAAGGGCACCGTTGTCGGGATCGACGATATTTGCCCTGGTTTACACCTATGAATCTATCACAGTCGCGAGGGTTGATTAGTCTTCTTCAGGAAGGTACAGGTGAAGGCTGGTTCACACTCTGAAATCACGGCAGCGTTCCGTCAGACGTGCCTTGTATTCACACTATTTGTCACGGTTCCGTCATTTTCGGCAGTTCCTGCTCACCCTCTAAGCAGACATGGTGCCTCAGAGGCTAGGGTTTGAAGAAATGTGCATTAATAGAAATTCTGGTGGATAAAGAAGAGGAGTTGAAACTCTAAGAGACACTGTTTTGGGTACGGTACATAAAGCCTTGAGAAAATGATAATTATCAGCACGGCACAGTCTCATTACGTTAAAATATTCTTCCCCAGAAACCGTTACGTGACAGGACGGGATGTTTTGGGAGCCGTGACAGCGGCGCCCCGTTAGTGTAACATGTCTTTTTTGTTTGAATGTAAGAAATTCTAAGGATGTGATGAGACGGTGCCGTGTCACCATGATGGTATGGTACGTGTGATTCGGCCTTGAGGCGGAAAAGTGTGGCGCCTTGATGGGTCTTGGTCTTGGGCACCGTGTGGAAGACTTTTGTCCCCTCACATCTACCGTTTCACTCTTTTTACTAGCACTCTTTTATACAGTTTCCTTATCCGTAGAGGTACAGGGGTGAGGATTGAGGGGTCGAGGTGGTACAAAGGCCTATGCTGTCTCCTATCCCACCTTGCTTACCACTGTTAGCGGCGCTAACACAAACTCACACACACACCTGCATCGGCTTAGGCCCCCCCCCCCTGTCTGGAAAACAGGGTTAGTGGGTGACCTGACCCCTGACCTGACTTGTCCTCGCCGACACAACTGCAACACCAGCCAGGTAATGCAGTCAGCCACAGGACAAATATAGACACACACGCCGCGCACCCTTATCCCCACATTGTACCCAAAGACTCGCTGTCAAATAAACTACAAAGCCGACGCCCTTTCTCTATCCTTGTGTGTATAAGACAGACTCCCAAGATACTACACCTTCCTCTCACCGCTCCACTAAAAAAAAACTTTAACACACTCTTTGATTTTACTATTCCATTTTTTTAGCAATACTCAGTCCCGCGAAAATTCCATCACCATTTTCTGCCCCCCTTCTATCATCTCCTTCCAAAATGTTGTGTCCCAAATTGTGGCCCGAGTTGAATGCGGGTTAAGGCTAAAATCTAATATACGGGATGTTTGTCTTTTCCATGGGTGCGGGGAGGAGTTTTGAGCGGTAATGACCCATGGTGGGTGCGCGGAGGGGGGTCGCCGAGTGAAGTATCCCAGGTGAAGCGGCAGACCTGAGATATCAGAAGTTTTACAATGGAGAGCAGCAGCGGGGTGTGGATGATGTTTACATCTGACACGGCCATCTTGGCAGCAACAATCGCTATCTTGTTGCCCCAGCTCTTGTTTTCTCTTAATCTCCAACCTTTTCTTAGTATTATGCATTACTGTTGATAACACAGTTACTAATTTGTGCTCAGTGGACTAATGCTCCAACACAGATAGCTCCAGACCCCTTTAGTAATACACCACCGGCTGTTCTGCATTCTCTGCCCGACCTCTCATGCGCTAATATGGCCGCATTAGACGCAGGGTGAACTTTGCATTCCTTTTTAATGGAAAAAGCTGCGTCTTATGCGCCGGCAAATACGGTATTATTGGTACTGATTTTTTTCTTTCTATTCACCCATCCATGCGTAGACAGCTGAGTCTTGACTTCCACTTTCATTTCGCCCGCCCCTCTCCATTCCCCTCAACCCTCCCACCCCACCCTCCAGCCCCTTTTCTCGTACTCCAAAAAGCTCGTCCAGGTCATCGGGGGCCTCGTCAGGTGGGACGTCTTCGGTTAGGCCAACTGGTGGGGTGCGATTATGTTGTTGTAGAAGGTTTGTTTGTTGACAGACATGAGGTCGAGGAGGTACTGAAGGTCACGCACTTTTTCCTTTTTGAGGGCTCAGGGGCGGCTGTAGTGCTTGGGGAGGA
>JACEEZ010001307.1:362500-565000 GCA_016584305.1 Chionoecetes opilio
ACGTCTCTTATGGGAGGCGGTAGCAGAGTGGGTAGCGTCAAGATATATGTCAAGCTTGAGCACGAGCTTGACAGACGACCTACAAAGTGATACTAAGCAGAAAAGGTCACAAGAAGAAGAAGTCTCCGAGTGGCGTTCTCGGTGATCCGAGTTCGATCCTTGATGAGGGCTGTAAAATCCACTTTAAATCTTTCTCTGCACTGTTGAGTGGCCTAAGAACACCCACATGCTGCCCATTAGCTCTACCTTCGATTGCGAGTGCATCGGAGGATACAGGGGGCGGCATGAGCCTCTAATCACAGGCGTCACTATAGAAATTTTGTCTGCGCCACCACGGGCGAGGGCCAACCATCACAGCCCTCAAGTTAATCTCCAGGGCCTACCATCCCACTCCTGGAGGTCACTGCCTAACGGCGCTGTAGGCACACACACACACCCAAAAAAAAAAAAAAAAAAAAAAAAAAAAAAAAAAAAAAAAAAAAAAAAAAGAGCGAAACTCGGGGATATAATGCGCGAAAGTCGGGATAATAAGAATTTAGGACTCAGCGCGAAACTCGAGGATCGCGAAACTCGCATAGCGTGAAACTCGGGAGGGTAGTGTACATGCACTTACATCCCTACACTATCTTCACTCAAAATTTTATTATGGCTGTTAATCGCCCTGCCTCGGAGTCCCTAACTGGGGAGGGGACCAGAAATATCCCCAGGTCGGACTGTCTTCAAGATGACGACTCGAGGTGTCTTGATACTTCTTCTAGCCTTCTCTCCTTAAACTTCTGCAACATTCGCGGTCTTAGATCTAACTTTCTCTCTGTTGAACATCATCTCTCCTCCTCTAAACCTCATCTTCTTTTCCTCACCGAAACCCAGTTGTCTGTGAGCACTGACAGCAGACATTTTTCTGTCTCCTCTTACTGTCTCTATTCTCATTTTCAATCCAAAGCTGACTGTTGCGTATATGTGCGCAATGACATCACTTGCTCTCGTGCCCACGGCCTTGAATCTTCCGAATTTACTACCATCTGGCTTCGACTTCAATGTCACTCTCTTACTACATTTATCTGTGCTGTGTATCTCTCACCTAACTCCTCTGACTACGTAAATTTCTTCGACTATTTAACATCAAAAGTGGAGCACATCTCATCTCATTTTCCTTTAGCTGAAATTTCCATTCTTGGGGACTTCAATGTTCACCACCAGCTTTGGCTATCATCTTCTTTCACTGACCAACCTGGTGAACAAGCCTACAACTTTTCTATCCTCCAAGACCTAGAGCAGCTGGTGCAGTATCCTACCCGTATTCCTGACCGCCTTGGAGACACGCCCAACATTCTTGATCTTTTCCTAACTACTAACCCTTCTGCTTACTCTGTGAAACTATTCTCTCCGTTGGGTTCCTCCGATCACAATCTTATTTCTGTAACCTGTCCTATCGCTCCGGTGCCGCCTCGGGACCCACCTAAGCGGAGGTGCTTCTGGTACTTCAACTCAGCTAAGTGGGAAGACCTAAGGCAGTACTACTCTGATTTTCCCTGGAATAATTACTGCTTCCATGTCAAAGACCCATCTCTTTGTGCAGAGCGCATAACTGAGGTCATAGGCTCTGGCATGGAGGCGTACATTCTACACACTTTCTCTAATCCTAAAGCCCGTCAACCTTGGTTTAACTCTGCTTGTTCTCATGCTGTCCGAGATAGTGAGGTGGCTCACAAACGGTACCGTAAGCATCCATCTCCTGAAACTCATGCCCTTTATATTTCTGCCCGTAATCATGCCAAATCTTTACTTCAACTTACCAAAAACTCTTTCATTCATAGAAAATGTCAAAATCTTTCTGAATCTAATTCCTCTCGTGACTTCTGGCATCTAGCAAATAACATCTCTAACAATTTTTCTTCTTCATCTTTCCCTCCTATGCTTCACCCAGATGGCTCCACAGCTGCCTCATCTATTTCTAAAGCTGAACTCTTCGCTCAAACCTTTGCAAAAAATTCCACTCTGGTTGATGAAGTTCCAAGGTTCCTCCTTCTCCTCCACCCTGACTATATTATGCCTGTCATTAAGATCCTTCGTAATGATGTTTTCTTTGCCCTTTCTGGCCTAGATCCTCGGAAGGCTTACGGTCCTGACGGAGTCTCTCCTATTGTTCTCAAAAACTGTGCTTCTGTGCTTGCACCCTGCCTGGTCAAACTTTTCCGTCTTTGTCTATCTACTTCCACCTTTCCTTCTTGCTGGAAGTTTGCTCACATCCAACCTGTTCCTAAGAAGGGTGACCGTTCTAATCCTTCAAACTACCGTCCTATAGCTTTGACTTCCTGCCTTTCTAAAGTTTTTGAATCTATACTTAATAAGAAGATTCTTAAGCATCTATCTGCTCACAATCTTCTATCTGATCTTCAGTACGGTTTCCGTAAAGGGCGATCTACTGGCGATCTTCTAGCTTTCCTAACTGAATCTTGGTCATCCTCCTTTAGGGGTTTCGGTGAAACTTTTTCTGTTGGCCTTGACATATCAAAAGCTTTTGATAGAGTCTGGCACAAATCTTTAATTTCCTAACTACCCTCATTCGGTTTCTATCCTTCTTTCTGTACCTTCATCTTAAGTTTCCTTTCAAACCGTTCTATTGCAGCTACTGTAGACGGACATTGTTCTTCTCCTAAATCTATCAATAGTGGTGTTCCCCAGGGTTCTGTCCTATCACCCACTCTCTTTCTATTATTCATTAATGATCTTCTAAGTCTAACTCAAAGCCCTATCCACTCCTACGCTGATGATTCTACCCTGCATTTTTAAACGTCGTTTATTAGACGTCCAACTCAACAGGAACTAAGTGATTCATGGAGAGATGCCGCCGAGCGCCTAACTTCTGATCTTTCTATAATTTCTGATTGGGGCAAAGCAAACCTTGTTTTGTTCAATGCCTCAAAAACCAAATTTCTTCACCTATCTACTCGACAAAACCTACCAGATAGCTATCCCCTCTTCTTCAATGACACTCAACTGTCTCCTTCTTCTACAATGAACATTCTAGGACTATGCTTTACTAAAAATCTGAACTGGAAATCTCACATCTCATCTCTTGCTAAAACAGCTTCTAAGAAGTTAGGTGTCCTGTGGCGTCTGCGTCCTTTTTTTTTCTCCGTCCCAATTGCTTGCTCTCTACAGGGGCCTTATCCGCCCATGTATGGAGTATGTCTCACATGTTTGGGGAGGATCCACTCATACAGCTCTCCTAAACAGGGTTGAGTCAAAAGCTTTTCGTCTCATCAACTCCCCTCCTCTGACTGACTGTCTTCAATCTTTAAATAACCGACGCAATGTTGCTGCCCTTGCTCTCTTCTATCGTTATTTTCATGCTCACTGCTCTACTGAACTTGCTAACTGCATGCCTCTCCCCCTCCCGCGGCCTCGCTGCACAAGACTTTCTACTCATTCTCATCCCTATTCTGTCCATCTTCCTAATGCAAGAGTTAATCAGTATCTTTACTCTTTCATCCCTTCCACTGGTAAACTCTAGAATTCTCTTCCTGTTTCTATTTTTTCACTTCCCTATGACTTAAATTTCAAAAGAAGAGTAACAAGACACCTCCCGAACTAAATTGGCTCACCCCTCTTTTTTATTTTATTGTCTTACTGTCTTCTTTATAGGGACTGGCGACTAAGCGGGCTTTGTGTTACCCATTTTTGTTGTGCCCTTGGCCAGTCATTTGTGATGGTAAAAAAAAAAAAAAAAAAAAAAAATATATATATATATATATATATATATATTATATATATATATATATATATAATATATATATATATATATATATATATATATACATGTATATATATATATATATATATATATATATATATATATATATATATATATATATATAAAAGTATTTTGGTAACTCTTTCTCTCTCTCTCTTTCACACACAGAGAGAGAGAGAGAGAGAGAGAGAGAGAGAGAGAGAGAGAGAGAGAGAGAGAGAGAGAGAGAGAGAGAGAGAGAGAGAGAGAGAGAGAGAGAGAGAGAGAGAGAGAGAGAGAGAGAGAGAGAGAGAGAGAGAGAGAGAGAGAGAGAGAGAGAGAGAGAGAGAGAGAGAGAGAGAGAGAGAGAGAGAGAGGAGAGAGATGGAGAGAGAGAGAGAGAGAGAGAGAGGAGAGAGAGGAGAGAGAGAGAGAGGAGGGAGAGGGAGAGGGAGAGAGAGAGAGAGAGAGAGAGAGAGAGAGGAGAGAGAGAGAGAGAGAGAGAGAGAGAGAGAGAGAGAGAGAGAGAGAGAGAGAGAGAGAGAGAGAGAGAGAGAGAGAGAGAGAGCGGGGCCGGCACGGCAGTTTATTTAGTTAACGCTAATTTGTGCATGGTACTACTGCATTTATCAGAAAACGAAATACATCAATGGAAAGCTAATACAATTCTGCTTCTATTGATATATTCAATCTTATAAGCTGTCCCACAAAGTTTTACATGACGATGAGTTTAAGTGAATTTATGCATATTTCTTCAGTCTAAAAATGACCTTTATTTAATGTGTTTTACTGTGTTTTATGTGATAATCTTATAGAACAAACATTTCCGAAGATAACAGTAGATCCTTTATACACGTATAACATGATATACTGCGAGGTCATGGCTTGAGAACTTCCGCGGGTCTTGGGTGAACACTGAGATGGCCCTGGCACTAAGATGGCGCCCATAAATCGAGTTGTCGCTACTCTATTATTCAGGGTACTCTATCCTAGACTAAACTTATCTGACATCTGTTGGCCGTCTGGCAGGGGCGTATTTAGGATCTTGACACATTGGGGGCTTAGTCCAGCCAAGAGATCTTAAAATTTTTACTGGACAATTCTCAATTTATTTATGAGTACAGGGAGGTCCCACCTGGCATACTCGTAAAGCGAAATCTCGTATAACGAAACACATAACTAATGGTAAAATATAGGTGTGGTTCCAGGACCCCATCAATTGAATTTTTTTTTTTTTTTAATGACATGTTTTTCAAGCTAACATAAACTGTAGCAAACACAATAAACACACAGCGTCTATATTACCCACACTGTACTACCTATTCTGTAGAAAAAGCATTCTGAAAGAGAAAATAGCACACAAAACAACCTAACTGCACATTAATTAAACATAAAACATGCATAACAAGCAATAAAGACGTTGTAATGTAGGGGACACCGTGTGATACAAGAGAAGGTAGTGTAGCGGTCACAAGGTTGGGGCCGCACACCTGCTAATTACCCCTAAAGGTCAGGCCGTTCCATATGCTTAATTACCCTTCAGGTCACGCCTTGCTAGGGGTGACCTGACTGCGGTCCCAAGGTTCGGGCCGCACACCTTCTAATTTCCCCTAAATGTCAGGCTGCGCCATATGTTTAATTACCCTTTAGGTCACGGCTTGCTAGGGGTGATATCACTGGGGTCAACCAAATCCCCCTTTGTCCAGCCCAGGAGTGGTAGGGCGCACATTTTGAACTTGATAATTTTACTCTCCCCAGTTTGAATGTCGTATCATTGGATTTTCGATCTCGTATATTGAAAATAGACCCTAATTTACATATCTCGTATCATCGGATTCTCGTATACCGAATGCTCGTATAAACGGACCTCCCTGTATAATGAATATGAGATGTGAGACACTGTGCCCTACCAAAAGGCTCTGGTCATTTGGTTAGGCAAACTTTTGAAACATGAAGTAGAATCACCAGTACATCAGTAAAAGTAAAACCCTAAAAAAAGAGAGCTTTGGCGTGCAATTATATAAGAGAATATAGGGTATTAGAAGATAGGAGATAGAAGGATATATATATATATATATATATATATTATATATATATATATATATATATATATATATATATATATATATATATATATATATATATATATATATATATATATATATATATATATATATATATATATATATATCCAGTAAAAGCCTTATAACTCGGCACTGTATAACTCGGAATTTGATATAACTCGGCATGGCAAAGAGAAGGTTTTTTTTTTTTTTTTTTATATGCCTATAGCAGTGTAGGCAGTGAGCCCCAGGGGTGAGATGGTAGGCCCTGGAGGCTCACTCAAGGGCTGTGATAGTTGGCCCTCGCCCGTGGTGGCGCAGGCAAGATTCTTATAGTGACGCCTGGGATTAGAGGCTCATGCCGCCCCCCTGTGTCCTTCCATGCACTCACAGTCGAAGGTAGAGTTAATGGACAGGGCATAGTGTTGCAGTAATTAAGTGCTCAAGTGATGTAAAATTAGGTTGTACAGGTACAGTAGACTCGATACAATATAGTACAGAGTTGTGATTATAAAGTGATTAAAGTGATACCAGTGTTAAAATGGGACTGAGTCCCCCTAACATCTTCTACATGTTACAACAAGGCTCCTCTCTCCTTGGATTACATGCCTGCTGCTACCCGTTTATTGGTAAGTGTAGTTTTTATGCTTTTACAGTACTGTATTTTTTTTTTTTTTTTTTTTTTTTTTTTTTTTTACCCATATCAGAGGAGGACATTGCATAACTTGGCACATTGAATAACTCGGCAAGGGCCAGAGCCCCTATCGTGCCGAGTTATAAGGCTTTTACTGTACATATATATATATATATATATAATATATACATATATATATATATATATATATAGTCAAACCTCGATATAACAGAGTAAAGGGGGGAAGGAGTGGTCCGTTAAAGCCGATTGTCCGTTATAGCGAGGGTATTTTCACATGGGTGGAAAAATATATGGGAAAAAAAAAAAATATTGTGAAATAAATGAGAAATAATCACACACAACCAGACTGTGTAGCTATGTTGGGAGGTAAACAGTGACTGGCACTACATGCTGAATTTGGTCCGCTCCTACACGTGAAATAAATGAGAAATAATCTCAAACACAACCAGACCATGTAGCTATGTTGGGAGGTAAACAGTGACTAGCGCTACATCAGGGATTTGGCACACTCGCCCACGACTGTTCGGGACTGGTATTAGGAGAGGTAGTAAGTATCCAGGCTCGCTCATTACTGCTTGGTATGCTATGAAATTTCATTATTCTAGTTGAATGTAGACATATAATCACATTTGAATTGCTATTATTCATACATATGAGTAAAGATATGAAAATACTTTCAAGGCGCTCATCCACGCCTGGCAGCGCGGCAGCAGCAGCAGCAGCAGCGTCATGAGACATTATAATCACCCCAAAATAGATAAAAAGGAAGAAAAAGTCTCCCGTAAAGTGATGGGTTATCCCTAAAATGTTGATGCTTTCGCTCACCGTCTGGCTAGTCAAACTCAAGCTCTAGTGAAAGGTAAACAAACTACGAGCCAGATTCAGCCGTGGCTTCCAAAGGTATTGCTTATTATCATGACTAATGCTCATTATTATATATATTATATGGTTGTGAAGTGCAGTTCTATACACGTGTCACTATTTAGGTCAGTGTAGCACTGCGTGTCACCTTAGATAAGGGTGATTTAGGGTGATGAGGTGACAGGGAGACGTAGCAGCGGCCACGCCATAACACTAATAGTCACTATTTTAAACAATACACACCTACCACCAAATCACTAGCAACACAGGCTCCTTCCTTATATATCTTAATATGTGATGCATCAAAACTCCTTAAAACCCAAGCACTCCCGAGCGGTCTGATAAGAAGAAAAAAAGAAAAGAAAAGAAAAGAAAAGAAAAAAAAAAAAAAAAAAAAAAAAGTCACGCAAATGGAGTCCGTTACATCCGAAGTCCGTTACATCGAGGTCCGTTATATCGAGGTTTGACTGTATATATATATATATATATATATATATGAGAAGAACAATGATCATCTACAGTAGCTGCTATAGAACGATTTGAAAGGAAACTTAAGATGAAGGTGCAGAGAGGTCAGAAACCGAATGAGGGTAGTTTGGAAATTAAAGATTTGTGCCAGACTCTTATCAAAAGCTTTTAATATATCAAGGGCAACAGCAAAAGTTTCACCAAAACCCCAAAAGGAGGATGACCAAGATTCAGTTAGGAAAGCTAGAAAGTCGCCAGTAGATCGCCCTTTACGGAAACCATACTAACGATCAGATAGAAGATTGTGAGCAGATAGATGCTTAATAGATTCAAAAGCTTTAGAAAGGCAGGAAATCAAAGCTATAGGACGGTAGTTTGAAGGATTAGAACGGTCACTCTTCTGAGGAACAGGTTGGATGTGAGCAAACTTCCAGCAAGAAGGAAAGGTGGAAGTAGATAGACAATAAAGACGGAAAGGTTTGACCAGGCAGGGTGCAAGCACAAAGTACAATTTTTGGGAATAGGAGGGACTCCGTCAGGACCGTACGTAAGCTTTCCGAGGATCTAGGCCAGAAAGGGCAAAAGAAAACATCATTACGAAGGATCTTAAGAAGAGGCATAATATTAAGCGTTTTCTGCCGGGAGCAAGATAAATTTCGCTTGCAAGTAGTCACTTTCCTCTTGTTGTAGCCTACCCCGGCAGAAAACGCTCACCGTCGCTTGCTCCATGAGAAGGCAACGCGGCGGCTGAGATGTAAGCAAAACCAAGATCAAATTACTATTTTGACCCTCTAGATATTTTCACACTGGGACGTATTCTATACCGACATAGTCAGAAAAGTGTGCAGATTCAGGAAGCCTGCTTAGAAATTTAATGTGATCATAAGTAGCTGAGCAATGAGGAGTTGAAGCCAAACAAGTGGGAGAAAATGTTTATGCACTGTTTTACTTATCCCTTGTTTTCGTATGCTTGTACAGGGAGGTCCCGTTATACGAACATTTGTTATACAAGAAATCAATGATATGAGCTTAGTCAATTAGGGTCTATTTTCAATATACGAGATCGAAAATCCAATGCTACGACATTCAAACTGGGGTGAGTAAAATTATCAAGTTCAAAATGCGCACCCTACCACATATGCATCTGGGCTGTATGATGATGTACAATGATTCAGATGTGCAGAAACGAGTTTGTGGGCAGTGGAAGAGGTCTGCGCACCCCTCCCTTGTCTCTTAACCTACCTAACACAGCGTTCACACACAAGTTTATTACGGCGGGAATGTAGGTAAGTACAGCGGAGTGATGCCACGAGGAACACAGGGAGAGGAGTGATGTGTTGCCTCAGATGGTGGGTAGGTAACTGCCTGAATATAGGACTCCCGGGCTGGACAAAGGGGGATTTGGTTGACCCCAGTCAGCTCACCCCTAGCAAGGCGTGACCTGAAGGGTAATTAAGCATATGGGGCAGCCTGCCCTTTAGGGGTAATTAGCCAGGTGTGGGGCTCCAACCTTAGGACCGCTACACTACCCTCTCTTGTATCACGTGGCTTCCCCTACAGAACAACTTCTTTTTTGCTTGTTATGCATGTTTTATGTTTAATTAATGTGCAGTTATGTTATTCTGTGTGCTATTTTCTCTTTCAGAATGCTTTCTCTACAGAATAGGTAGTACAGTGTGGGTAATATAGACGCTGTGTGTTTGTTGTGTTTGGTATAGTTTATTTTAGCTTGAAAAACATGTCTTTGATGGGGTCCTGGAACCAAACCTATATTTTACCATTAGCTATGTATTTCGCTATACGAGATTTCGCTTTACGAGTATGCCAGGTGGAACCTAACTGCTCGTATCTTCGGGACCTCCCTGTACTTACATTACAGTTATAAATGTATACTAATGTGATGCAAAATTTCCTCAGGAAGCCGATAGTGGTCTCAGTGTTATTGTCAGCAAAACGGGTAAGAGTGAGGTGTGTGAAGCTGTTGATTTTCGATCAAGTCACACATTCCAGTCTTTAACTCCAGCTGTTCGAATGCATATAAAGCAATATATACAGCTGTGACGATTATATTATCCTTAATTACACACTGCAACCTCCCTTATTTGATTCAAACTTTTATGATAAGATCTAAAAATAAGAAAGTGTAATTGATTTTGTCGAAAGTACACTGTTGTCATTCTTTTATTGAAGCAGAAAGCATCGCCACGTCAGCCGAACGCTGACGCACTTCACTGACGTACTTCTCTTGCTCCAGCAAGAAATCTCTTGCCGGTCGGGCAAGCATCTTCTCAGGATGATTGAACAGCAAGCAAAATTTGAGCAAGCAAAACTTTTTCTCTTGCTCCCCCGCAGAATACGCCTATATAGTCAGAGGATGGAGAAGGAGGAACAAGCCCCTCATCAATCAGAGAGGAATTTTTAGCAAAGGGTTGACTGTTTGAGCAAAGAGTTCAGCTTTAGAAATAGATGAGTCATCTGGGTGAAACATAGGAGGGAAAGATAAAAAAAGAAAATAATTTGTTAGACGTATTTAGCTCGATGCCAGAAGTCACGAGAGGAGTTGAAAGAAAGATTCAGAAAGATTTTGACATTTTCTATGAATTAAGGAGTTTTTGGTAAGTATTGGTTCTACTGTTTGACTAATTAAAAGCTCCTTTTGAACTTTGACAAAACTGCGTTAACTCTGTGTCTTGTCCATCTGATATTAACTTCTTTACCTCCCCAGATGGACTTTTGGTGTCTCCGTCTATAGAACTCCTCATCTCCTCTGTTATCTCCTCCTGTTCTCTCCACCTCTCTCATTGTCCTGCTCATAAAAAAGATGCCATCAGCATACGCCAAGTAACATTTCACCAAATATCTTGTTATTTTACTATAATTTTATGTTGGCCCCAGATGGTTGGTCAGAGCTCATCTTATTTTTCTAAAAAAAATAAAAAAAAAAAAATAAAAAATAAACGCATTTGAGATCCGGGGCTATTCATAAAACATTCCGGGCTATAGCCCCCCAATGCCCAGGCCTAACTACGCCCCTGCCATCTGGGAACCTCCCGTCAGCTCTAGTATGGTCAAGGGCTATCAGGCTAGACTTATTTACCATTATTCTGGTGATGTCGGGAAGTCTCTATGCACTTGCCTCTGCCTATACGCCCCTTGCCCATATCTATACTCTTCCTTGAAAACTACAGCTTAAGCTTGATACCATTATTGATACCAATTTATCTTACCATTCAGTGTGCTGCTGTTATAGTGGTGGTGACAGCCTAACAAGGACTCTGGAGGATAGTGTCTATAGCAGCGACCAAGGTGGTGATGTCACAACATGACGCCAGTCGTTTTTGTGCCCACAAATTTTTCTGAACGTAGTTATTATGAATCAACAAATATTCTGTTCAGATCAAAAATTCAACTTCGATACTCTATCATATGAGTCTTCTAAGTCCTCTATCGGCAGGGATGGCCCGAGGAGTATGTAATTGGTGGGGGGTAGAGACAATCTTGACCAACTTAGAAACAAACATTGGGGAGGGGGGGGCCTCCGGCTTTTCAGCGCCCTGCGAGGCGAGGAGCAGATAAATCCAGATCAGACTGGCCACCTCCGATTCTTCCTTCTCTCACTCTGCCCTTACCGGTATGGCTTTTTATTTTAAACCCGTGATGATTATACATATTTTTTTATCCGCTGCATCCTGAACTAGGTTTTCCCTTGTCTTCAGTACCTTGATAAATTGATTCTCCACATTAATTTTCTCTTCTTTCAACTATTGGTCCAGAATCACTTTTAAGTCCACTTTTTCTTCCTCGCACATCTTCCATCCACTTTGCTGCTGTTTAACCCCTTGAGGCCCAGAACGTTATTTCCATTGTAATTTAGGTAGAGCATTAGATGATTTTAATGAACATAAGCAATATTTTATAGATATGACCTGTTTAGTATCCTTGACCACTCGCTAATTTGGTATATTATGCTACTTTTCGCAATTTTATGGCTAATAACAGACAATTTTATATAGCAAAGGAAAGATCTGGGCGTGAAGGGGTTAATCTCAACCAGCTGCTTCTCCTGCATCAAGGTTTTAGCCTCATTAGCTTTAACAACTTTAACATTAACTTTGGATCACCTGAAGATCTGTCACCCCAGAGTTTGGCAAGGTGACGGTTCTTCAGGTGGGATATCCTGGGGTGACGGATCTTCAGGTGGGGTCAAGACTTGAACTGACTTCACTTTCCAAATGAGGTCAGGTCAAATGGGTAAAAGGGAGGAGTCAGGACCCTCCAGTCAGATAGGAGGACTATATATAAATAAGTTGACTAAAAATATAAGTCATAGGAGTCAGTCGACCCTGGCACGCAATACCTTCTAAACTACCGTCCTACCACTGTTGTGTGATGATTCCACTAAGGTTATTCGGTGGCCTCAACAAAACAGACTTTTAGAGTGTGAAGTTAAGTGTGATACTTGTGATAACTACAGTAGATGAATTTGACAAAATACTCCAGATCAAAGGATGGTTTTCTGTGGAAATGCCAAACAAGACTGCCTGAAGTATACAAATCCACTAAGTCTATAAGAATTGGATCTATTTTTGCCCGTTCTCGAATTTCAGAAGATGCATTTCTCGAAGATGCATAACACAAAGGAATATATTTGTTATCGCAATTTTATAAATTACATTCACTGTGGGCTGGGGTGACGGTTCTTCAGGTGGGAAATCCTGGGGTGACGGTTCTTCAGGTGGACATTCTGGGATGACGGATCTTCAGGTGATCCTTAACTTTAAATAAGCCTTTACATAGTCCCTTTCCTCAACCAGCTTTTTATTTTCTTCTTTGAGTTGCTTAATTTCACTTACAGCATTTGTATTATTCACTGCCAACTCTTCATTTCTTCCCCCCTGTTCCTCTCTGTTCCCTGTTCCTCATTCCACGCTGTTCCTTGTTTACTGCAAAAGCTATCTTAATTCATCATCCATTTCACGTAATTTTGTCCACACTTGTACCATTTCAAGAGGAATTTTGTCAGTTTTAGACTCCACATAGTTTATCCTTCTCAAGTTTATCCCCACATTCCTTCCTTCAGTATCAAATCCTTCAAAACAAGGCCCAGATGACCTTGAAGACACAGGGGTTAAGAGATTTTCCTGTCCCTGCACTATTAGCCATTTTCCCGCCAATTCCAAAATGTAAACAAACACTAGTCTTCTTCCACTAAGCACATATCACGAGATTATGAGCTTTTACTAAGGACATTGGGACCCCACAAGCTCTAATGTATTCCCTTCTATCACAAAAAGATTGATCCTTTTTCCTCTTGGCTGTCCAGGACTAGTTTCTTTGTGTAAGTCACGGGTGACGGGACCGCAGCGTTGATACGTCTGACCATCATCACTGTCACAATGTCAATGTGAGTGTGCGTGTATATAGAGGCTTTTTCTGTGGGGGAGCAAGAGTAATTTCGCTTGCAAGCGGTCACTTTTCTCTTGCTGTATCCCCGCAGAAAACGTTCGACCGTCGCTTGCTCAATGAAAAGGCGACGCGGAGGCTGAGATGTAAGCAAAACAAAGATCAAATGACTATTTTGACCTTCTAAATATTTTCACACTGGGACACATCCTATACCGTTATAGTCAGAAAAGTGTGCAGATTCAGGAAAAGTGCTTAGAAATATAATGTGATCATAAGTAGCCGAGCAATGAGATGATGAAGCCAAACAAGTGTGAGAAAATGTTTATGCACTGTTTTACTTATCCCTTGTTTTCGAATACTTGTACTTACATTACAGTTATAAATGTATACTAATGCGATGCAAAATTTCCTCAGGAAGCCGATAGTGGTCTTAGTGTTTCTTAAAGTAATCGTCCAGACCCATTTTTTTTTACCTAATTATGTTAAAATACTTAACACATTCAAAACACCTAATCCACCAAAAATAATTGATTTCCAGCCCTTATTTCCCTAAAAACATGACTTTTGTAAAAAGCGCGCAATTTTTTTTTTCTTCCCTCCAACAGGGCTACGAATGTTATTGATGACGTCAGAGGAGGAAGTCCCTCTCTCTCTCTCTCTCTCCTTCCTTTCCTTTCCCTTCTCTCTCTCTCTCTAGTCTTCAGATATTTCCCTTGGGGAGGCATGATATTTGTTTACATTCTGACTGTGCATTATGATTGGCTAACAATCTCAAAGGTTGATGAAATCTTTCTTCTGATTGGCCAAGCGACAGTCAGCTGGGTTCCCTCCTCATGGTCGGAACGGAACGGAACGAGCTTGAAGATCGCATCATCGTGAGCTAAGAATATTCGGACGATCCTTTGAAAATACATTTTGTGGTGTTCGTAGCCCAAGATCTAAGATGGCCGCTAAGAACGCTCTAAGATTATCTTAACCCTTTCACGTCACCATTGTCATTCACTTTTTGTTGTCCCACGTAAACCCATTGTCACCCGAAATGTCACGCGCGGGAAAAAAGTTGTACTTCCACAGCGTCTAGAAACTAAACTATCAAAGGTATCGAGTTCAATTATGTTTCGTTTTTAAGCTAAGATCATTTCCTATATCATACAATGTTAAAAAAATACGCTAGCGTGAAAATAACTTACAAAACCTCGAGTTAGAAGTGAAAAAAAAAAAAAAATAACACCTTGCGGCAAAAAATAATATGCCAAAAATCAACTTATCATCATAGAAGATTTTTCTACATTCCATGACATAGCTGAATAAATTTCCTTTCCAATGAAGTATAATATATTGTAATTCGCTCAAAAATAAAGCCATACAACGAAGTGAAAGATAGCGTAAAGTTTTTTTTTTTAATAAATATATTGTATAATATAATATTATACAATATATTATACAAAATATATTTTAATATAATATATTGTAATTCGCTCCAACGGTCAAGTGAATCTCACGTCAACCGCGCGCTTTTTAAGATTTTTAATAAATATTTTAAAATATTATTTTTGGATGACGCTCAAAGACGTCATTTGTACGTGAAAGGGTTAAGAGGCGGAAAGTTACGAACATTCGAACATCCAGCCCCAGGTTCCTTGCAAATCCTTGCACTACGTCACTGATACGACACGGATCTTGTCCGCGCTTTTGTTTTCACTCCTAATGATAGTCCAAAGTCCACAGCCGATTGGTGGAGCATGGCCAGCTCGTGGGCTTGTAAGGATTTTTCCACCTATTTTTCTAAATTGCCAGGTGATGCAGCCAAAAGATATTCAGAAAAGATATCCCTGGTGAAAAAATGTAGACCCTTAATTATGTCCTCAGTAAGGCTGCATTTACCGAACATGTGGAGCAGTGGCCCCGAGTCACTTTGACTAAATCTAACCTAACTAAACCTAAACATAACATAACATAACTATTATTATATAGAAATGTGTTATATATATGGTTTCCACCAGTGAATAACTACTCCACAATGAGCCGAAAATAATAGAGTAACAGTAAGCTTTAAAGTAATCGTCCAGACCGTCATCATTCCTGATTTAATGCAGTCAAAATATAGCCATTATCGAATATATCAACAATATGTTGTCACTTTTTGCATCCAGTCAGCAGTTTTTAAGTGATCCGCAATCAAAATCTGAAACTCTCCGAGCTTCCAAAACGCTTCTGACGACTAGCAGACGACGCACCATGGCTCGATGATGTCACCCGAGGCAGTCTCTCCCCCCCAAGGTAATCAAGAAGCATGTGAACACAGAAATAAATACAGTGCTTGAAAAATTTTGGGTGTTTCTGATATATATTTTTTTGCGATATGGCATATACATTATACATACTTGCATCCTTTATGGGTGCAGCAAGAAAGCTGTGCCTTTCCAGAGAGCTTAGCACCTGTTTCCGACCGTTACGGCCACGATAAATGTGTAGGAAATGTTTGTGCGTCGGAGGAAGACAGGTTGTGTGATGCAGATTGTCGCCCTCCCGTGGCGTCATCAGCAAGTTTCGCGCGGCGGCTAGAACGTGGCTGATTTTTTCCCCGCGCTTTTTACAAAAGTCGTGTTTTTACGGAAATAAGGCATGGAAATCAATGATTTTCTGTAGATTAGGTGTTTTGAATGAACATTCAACATACTTATGCCAAGAAAAAATGGGTCTGGACGATTACTTTAAGGCCTGTGGAGGGTACCTGGTGCTCATCTACTGAAAATCTCATCCCAATTGTTGTCGTGGATATATTATAAGCTTTTGAGTAACTATTAATATTCTCATGGGAAGCCAGTGCCTCGATGTCGCCTGTAACATATATCAGGGCTTCAGTTAAGCTGTAAAACCGGTGAAAAATGAGAGATGGCTGGAAGCCGTTCCCACAACCCTACTGATTCACTTTTACTTTTTGACGTGGATATTATAAGCCTTTGAGTAACTATCAATATTTCTCAGTGTTCCCACGGAAAGCTAGAGTGCCTCAATGTTGCCTGTAACATACAGTACCCTCCCGAGTTTCGTGCTTGCTTTCTTCCCAAGGCATAGTGCGAAACTCGTGGATCGCGTAACTCGGGTATTGAAAACACTGTATACAGGAAAATACCTTTTATCCGGATACCCAACAACCGGAATAACCCAATAACCGGAATTTGTGGCAGGTAAGTAAATAGTACTAAAAAATAAAAAATTAACGAAATATTTAACTTTTAATTTTGCCGCCGTAGACGTGAGCGCCACCTATCGCCACCTGTTTATTCCCGCCATAATGCGCCATGCGCTATGATAATTCAGTGTTTATCAGTCCGTGGGCAAGGTCAGTGCTACCCGACGACCGGAGTGGTATTTTGAGTCATCCCACATACCACCCAACACACACACACACCCACACATCCCACCCAACACACCCACCCACACATACCACCCGTGTATGTGTGTGTATGTGGGTGTATGTGTGTAAAATAAAAAAGTAACGAAATATTTAACTTTTAATTTTGCCGCCGTAGACGTGAGCGCCACCTATCGCCACCTGTTTATTCCCGCCATAATGCGCCATGCGCTATGATAATTCAGTGTTTATCAGTCCGTGGGCAAGGTCAGTGCTACCGACGACCGGAGTGGTATTTTGAGTCATCCCACATACCACCCAACACACACACACACCCACACATACCACCCAACACACCCACCCACACATACCACCCCTGTATGTGGGTGTGTGTGTGTGTGTGTTGGGTGGTATGTGTGGGTGTGTGTGTTGGGTGGTATGTGTGTGTGTGTGTGTGTTGGGTGGTATGTGTGGGTGTGTGTGTTGGGTGGTATGTGTGTGTGTGTGTTAGGTGGTGGGTGTGTGTGTTGGGTGGTATGTGTGTGTGTGTGTGTTGGGTGGTATGTGTGGGTGTGTGTGTTGGGTGGTATGTGTGTGTGTGTGTGTGTTGGGTGGTATGTGTGGGTGTGTGTGTTGGGTGGTATGTGTGTGTGTGTGTTGGGTGGTATGTGTGGGTGTGTGTGTTGGGTGGTATGTGTGTGTGTTGGGTGGTATGTGTGGGTGTGTGTCATACAATACAAACAATCATACAATATTATGTTTATTTTTAGTAAATGCATCTTTCGTAAGTATACTTACCCATTAACCGGACTTTTCCATTAACCGGCTACCCGGAAGTCCGGATATATCCGGATAAAAGGTATTTTCCTGTAAATGCTTATTTAGTCCGGTGCGAGGTGTACCTATCGTATTTTGCAGCTTATAAGACTCACTTTTTCCCCCAAAAAATATCCTGAAAATGCCCAAAGCCCCTGTCCACCCAGCAGTGAATGGGTACCGGGTGTTAGCCAAGGGTTTGTGACCCGCCTCCCGGGGTGGTGGCTTCGGCCAACACTACTTAGAGGAGAGGAGAGGAGCTTGAGCTTGAGTTGGGAGTCACCCAGTTTATGCTGTCGGTGAAGCCTTTAGTCCGGCGTTCTCCCACACACGTATTCTGTCCTACGAACGATACTTAATCTTGATCTTGATATTACAGGTGGCCTATTCTTCATAGGCCAGGCCTTTGAACCGGTGTTGCATAAAATAAGTAACACCTCGAAATAAGTAGCACCTGACCTCACCCCCCCGCCGATCCTTACTTATTTACCACAAAATACTCCTTTGTAAGTGATTAACAAGAATGTGAGTAGTACTGTGGTTGCTGGAGGTACTGAAGGAGACAGGAAAGAAGAGAGGAAGGCATTGGAGGTACCGTAGAGAAGGGAGGAAAGCATTAGTGTAGTGATTAGTTAGTAAGAGCAAGGCATTGAGTGAGCTAGCTCTGTACACGTTTTATGTCTATGTTAGTGTGCTTTTATGTATGACAAGGCAGGTGAAGGGATTATCTTGTTAAAAACTTCCATCTCTGTCTCTCTCGATTTGTTTTTCTTTTTGTGACCTTGACGTTAGTATCGCTTCATAGGTTCTCTTAAAACTTCGTCTCCTTTGTTAACAGATTTGTCAACTCTTCCCTTGTCTATTTCACCGGGGATACTAAAACTTTTTCATTTGTTTTGGTCTGAGTGAGTGAGGGGGGTCAGCTGATGGTTGTGTGACAATGTTATACGGCAATAACACTGTCACAATGCCTTCCTCTCTTCTCTCCTGTCTCCTCCAGTACCTCCAGAAACCACAGTACCACACACGTCATGGTTAATCACTTATAATAGGCGATCAGCCTGGGGGGTTGGTCGGTATCAAATTAGGGCGAGAATGCTAATAGTGTTTTTTGGGAAGGTATAAATGCCTAGAGTTAGAAAACATGTGATAGCATTGTGGCAGTGGCAGCTTTATGGGAGTTACCCCCCTTTTCCAAACTGTATATTATTAATTATATAAATATAATACATATAATTAAAAAAAAAATTCTTTTTTCAGGTGTCGTATTTCATCGGCGAGAGACGAGACCGGACGATCGACTGGCGACGTTGGAGACCCTCGAGGAGACCACCACTGCCGGAAGACCAGCCGGCCCGCAGGTGGCGTGTTCCCAGAGGAAAGTCGGGTTTTTGGAGTGGAGAGGTAGAGTAGCAGCCGACTACCTCTGAAGCTATTGTTGAAGGCTGGTGATGTAGAGAAGAAATCCGGGACCAGAATCCGGTGTCGTGGTAGCTGTGGAACTTCAACGTGGGAGGCCTGGAATGTCCGTTAACATGGAAACGCCACAGGCACCCGCCAAAGAAACTGTGCATCATACACCAGCAGTATCCGACGGAGATGAACATTTTGTCAGTCCTCAAAGCCATGCCTCCTGGTTAACCTTTTACTTGAAGCCCCCAAAGTCAGGAACCATGTCCCAAATTCTAGACTTTTCCCAAAAACGCTTCAGGACAAAGAATTTCCCAAATTTATATTCTATCATCGAAATGTAGAAGCATGTTCACCATGAAAAGAGATTTGGGAAAAACTCTGAAAAGTAAAGCAGGTGAATGTAGTAGTGATCTTTTGGTAGTAGTGACGGTCTCCAAAAAAGTCTTCCAGAACATCAAACCCTGAATCAAGAGTTTTTGCTCGATCTGCGTATTCTGTAGCAAGGTCAAGTTCAAAAAGCACTCCCAATACACCCTGAAACACTTACGCTAGCTTCACAACTGAGAGTAGATCAAACACTAAGAGAGAGTGCCGTCAGAAATGCAGACGGCAGGATGATAGCACTAACCAGTAGAACATTGTTGCCGCAGAGGCACACTCCACGCTTCATGCTAAGGAATTACACTAGGAACAAAGAGGACAGCAATGAGAATGAAGAGAGAAAGTAACAGATGAATTTATACTGTATCACAAGGTTGAAGGGGGAAGTTACCAAGAAATTTCGAATACATCAAAAGAAGATATTTCCCAACAAGAGGATTATACCCGTCCCCCTCTGACCCCAAAATTTGGGAAACATTAATGTTGTCTGGTGGAGTTAATCTTCTGAAGGATTCAACAAAGAAGAATTGCACAGAAGACTGAAATCCGAGCCTTGGAGGTGCAGTAGAAATATTTTCCGACGACAAGGGAAAGTTGTTGATGGTTCCATGCTGTGTCTCATTAAAGGATGTTGTCTTGGAAAATCAAAATCTACATAGGGAGCTCAAGCTTTGGAAGGCAAAGTCTACAGATATCAACAAGATCATAGATCAGACTTCGTCACATATCCGAACGGCCATCAAGAAGGACATGATTTTCACCCCGTGGCCATATCATCCGTCTGATGTAGCTACTCATATCGCCATACCAAATGAGTTACAGCGATTTCTGGTCGGGCTCCTCACTGGAGATACAACTAGTACTACGAATAAATCCCAAAGGACTGCTATTCTTGTCGAGTCATTTAGCCAGGACATGATATACGCTGTTACACGTGGGCAGTATAAACCACTAAAACATTTCCTGCTTCCTTATTATTCCTTATTATTGGGTGTATTTTGGCGGCCATTTTGGAAAAAGGGAGATAACTCATATAAAGCTGCCACCCCCACAATGCTATCACATGTTTTCTAACTCTAGGCATTTATACCTTCTCAAAAAACACTCTTAGCATTCTCGCCCTAATTTGATACCGGTGAGCAAAATTTCGGACCGGGGCTGACCGACTATAAAGGAGTATTTTGTGGTAGATAAGTAAGGAACGGCGGGGGTGTAAGGTTTAAAGGTGCTACATATTTTAAGGTGTTACCTATCTTATTTAATTATCCTTGATGAGGGCTGTAAAATACACAAAATCTTTCTATGCACCGTCGAGTGGCCTAAGAACACCCACACACTGCCCATTAACTCTACCTTCGATTGCGAGGGCATCATAGGACACAGGGGGTGGCATGAGCCTCTAATCACAGGCGTCACTATAGAAATTATGTCTGCGCCACCACGGGCGAGGGCTAACCATCCCAGCCCTCAAGTGAACCTCCAGGCCCTACCATCCCACCCCTGGAGCTCACGGCCTAACGGCGCTGTAGGCACACACACACACACACACAAAACAAAACAAAAACGTGTACGAAGCAGCGCGAAACTCGGGATATAATGCGCGAGTCGGGATGGTAAGAATTTAGGACTCAGCGCGAAACTATAGCGTGGAACTCGGGAGGGTACTGAATATCAGGGCAGCAGTTAAGCTGTAAAATTAGTGAAATAAGAGAGATAAATGGAGCGGTCTACAGTATTTCGCGAGTTGACAACTTTTCGCCACAAACCGGGTAATCTCGTCGACGGTAAGGGTTAGGTTAGGTATACAAAACCTCAGGTAAAAGCTTAATAGATATACATATTGAGTCGTAGAAAATAGGAACACTTGACAACGTGCAAAGTTGGAATGGTGCTACTATAACATGCGGTCTACATCGGGGTCTGTAGTCTACGGTATCCTAATGTGTGGTCTACCAAGATCCCGCCTGATCTGACCTGACCTGCCTACCACATAGCTGTAATGTGCAGTCTGACAAGACCACACCTGACCTGACATGAGTATCGAGACCCTACTCAACCTTATAAAATGAGGATCAACGAAGTAATGTGTCAATATCCTCCAAAAAATTCAAGCCGAAAACATCAGTCTGGCACACTTAAAGTAATCGTCCAGACCCATTTTTTTTTTGCCTAATAATGTTGAATGTACACATTCAAAACACCTAATCCACCAAAAATAATTGATTTCCAGGCCTTATTTCCGTAAAAACACGACTTTTGTAAAAAGCACGCGAAAAGAATTTTCTTCCCGCCAACAGGGTTACGAATGTTATTGATGACGTCAGAAGAGTAAGTCCCGCTCTCTCTCTCCTTCCTTTCCCTTCTCTCTCTCTCTCTCTCTCTCTCTCTCTCTCTCTCTCTCTCTCTCTCTCTCTCTCTCTCTCTCTCTCTTTCCCTTCTCTCTCTCTCTCTCATCTCTCCAATTTCTCTCTCTCTCTCTCTCTCTCTCTCTCCTTTCTTTCTTTTTCATTTATTTCTTCTCCCTCCTCTTCCTTCTCCCTCTTCATCCTCCACGAGAGAAAAAAATTAAGGAGAGAGAAGGGAAAGGAAGGAGAGAGAGAGAGAGAGAGAGAGAGAGAGAGAGAGAGAGAGAGAGAGAGAGAGAGAGAGAGAGAGAGAGAGAGAGAGAGAAAGGAGAAGAGAGAAGGAAAAGAGAGAGAGAGAGAGAGAGAGAGAGAGAGAGAGAAGAGAGAGAGAAGGAGAGAGAGAGAGAGAGAGAGAGAGAGAGAGAGGAGAGAGAGAGAGAGAAAGGAAAAGGAAGGAGAGAGAGAGAGAGAGAGAGAGAGAGAGAGAGAGAGAGAGAGAGAGAGAGAGAGATAGAGATAGAGATAGAGATAGAGATAGAGATAGAGAGAAAGATAAGGAGAAAGAAGGGAAAGGAAGGAGAGAGAGAGAGAGAGAGAGAGAGAGAGAGAGAGAGAGAGAGAGAGAGAGAGAGAGAGAGAGAGAGAGAGAGAGAGAGAAAGGCACAACTGTCTTGCTGCACCCATAAAGGATGCATGCATGTGGCATATCGCAAAAAAAATCTATCAGAAACACCCAAAAATCTTCATGTACTATATTTATCTCTTGTGTTAACGTGCTTCTGATCAGCGCGCTTCCTTTTGTGACGTCACCGAGCCGTGGCACATCGTCTGCTTGTCGTGAGGGGCGTTTTGGAAGCTCGGGGAATTTGCAGATTTTGATTGCGGATTATTTAAAAACGGCTGACTGGATGCAAAAAGTGACGACATATTGTTGATATACTAGTTAATGGCTATAATTTGATTGCATTAAATCAGGAATGATGAAATGGTCTGGACGATTACTTTAACCCTCTACAATGCTGTTGAAAGAATTCTACAGAAGTGTCATCTTGACAGAAGAAACACCAGTTACGTTTATACGTGAAAGCAATCTTCTGGACGCACCACAAGAAGCAGAGCATTTTTATCGATGTGGTAGTGTTTAGCAAGAAAAAAGAAAACCTTCATTTGTTTGTCTGTTTGTTTTTCTATAATGCTCTACTGTATAATAGACAATACTATATTGCAATAGTAAGTTGCAGCCTGAAGTGTAAGAATATAGAGTGTAAGTAGAGAGGAAGAAGTGTAGACTGCACATGCAAAAAAAAAAAAAAAAAAAAAAAAAAAAAAAAAAAAAAAAAAAAAAAAAAAAAAAAAAAAAAAAAAAAAAAAAAAAAAAACCCCGACTAAATAAGCATTTTTACAGGGTTTATAATACCCGAGTTTCGCGATCCGCGAGTTTCGCGCTATGCCTCCGGAAGAAAGCAAGCGCGAAGCTCGGGAGGGTAGTGTAGTGTAAAATGTCCCGGTAGACCGCACGCTATAGGCCACTACACTCAGTTTTATGATCCCGTTAGAGCCTGTGAATCTCACTCAAACATACATGTACATGTACATGCTTCTATATAGTTTTTTCAAATCAAAAGATTATTCAAATTCATTTAACAAATGTAACATTGGTGTCTAGGATGCATACATAGAAAATGAAAATATATGCATACAATAGTAATTATTTTCTCCATAAAATCAATTCCTACGATTCAATTACGATTTGGTAAACGTCTCATTTAGTTAATATAGCATTATATCATGGTAGAAATTTAGAGTACAGGGAGGTCCCGAAGATACGAGCAGTTAGGTTCCACCTGGCATACTCGTAAAGCGAAATCTCGTATAATGAAACACATAACTAATGGTAAAATATAGGTTTGGTTCCAGGACCCCATCAATTTAAAAAAACAAAACAAACGACATGTTTTCAAGCTAAAATAAACTATAGCAAATACAACAAACACACAGCGTCTATATTACCCACACTGTACTACCTATTCTGTAGAAAAGCATTCTGAAAGAGAAAATAGCACACAAAATAACATAACTGCACATTAATTAAACATAAAACATGCATAACAAGCAAAAAAGACGTTGTACTGTTCGGGACGCCGCTTGATACAAGAGAAGGTAGTGTAGCGGTCCCAAGGTTGGGGCCGCACACCTGCTAATTACCCCTAAAGGTCAGGCCGTGCCATATGCTTAATTACCCTTCAGGTCACGCCTTGCTAGGGATGACCTGACTGCGGTCCCAAGGTTGGGGCCGCACACCTGCTAATTACCCCTAAATGTCAGGCCGCCCCATATGCTTAATTACCCTTCAGGTCACGGCTTGCTAGGGGTGACCTCACTGGGATCAACCAAATCCCCCTTTGTCCAGCCCAGGATTGGCAGGGCGCGCATTTTGAACTTGATAATTTTACTCCACCCCAGTTTGAATGTCGTATCATTGGATTTTCAATCTCGTAGATTGAAAATAGACCCTAATTTACACATCTCGTATCATCGGATTCTCGTATACCGAATGCTCGTATAACGGGACCTCCCTGTAATGCATTAATGAACGCTTGTTGCCATATTCTTTATTTGTAGCCAGAGCAGTGTACGGCCATTTTCGACAGTGTACGACAGCTAAAATGTAAGAGGTCACAAGAAAAAGAAGAAAAAAAAGGTAACGTTCAGGGCGAGGATTTGAGTGTAACCATACACGGTGGTAGTGGAGGCGTGGACCATGCAGGAGCAAGTGTTCAATGGTTTCCTGGACGTTCCTGCGCCAGGGCTAGTAACCTAGTTATAGTTACCTAGTAAACACAAGCGACTAGCTTTGTCAGTGAACGTCACTGGTGTTTACAGTATACAAACATCATACTTTGGCATGCGGGCCGTGTTTATGTTTCAAATGTTGGATGGTGATATTTTCCATGGCGTTAATCATGGTTTTTATAGAATAAGAGATCATGCTACCTTTGTGCACACAATCTATAATCTTTCAGCATCAATGGAGAAATATATTCACTCAAACAGTTTGACATAACAGTTCCTTAACCCCTTGAGACCCAGAGCGTAATTTTCATTGTAATTTGGCTACCATTAGACTATTATTAGTGAATATAAGCAATGTTTTATAGATATGACCTGTTTAGTATCCTTGTCGACAAGCTAATTTGGTATATTCAGTTACTTTTTGTAATCTTATGGCTGACAACAGACAATTTTTATACCAAACGAAATATCTGGGTGTCAAGGGGTTAAATGCCATAAAAATGTCCATAAATCTAATAAAGATTTCTGGACATTTGGAACGGGATCTTAATATTCAGTGTAGTGGCCTATAGTGCAAATTCCCCAGTAGACCGCCCGCTATAGTAGCACCGTTTGAATTCTTGCCGAAGGGGACGAGAGATCCGGTAGACGGGAGTACCATAAACCCTGTGGAACCCCCCTCTTCTTCTTCTTCTTCTTGTGACCCGTTCTATTTTATCGCTTTGAAGCTCGTTTCGTCCTTCTTTTTGTAACTTGCTCTGCTATCCGTGTTTGATTGACTTGTAGATTTCCCTATTGAACAATCGTGTTATGTCAACCTCTACAATCTACATCCTTATTTTCCAGCTCTGGACTCAGAATCCCTTAACACATCTCATCACTTTTCTTACCTTTTTTTAAATTTTATTTCTGTACAACTCCAGACTGTACTGATCCCTCCATTATTTTGTTTTCTAACCTCGCAAAACTATTCTTCTTCACCAATAATGACTACTACTGCTATACTCAGCAGTTTTCAATGCGGATGGACTCTCGGTAGCGCATCTCGGCCGACTTTTGTATTCTATGACGTACGCACGTGTGCAAGGAACCTTTTCATCTAGTTGTAATTTACAAGAAAAGAGCTAAGCTCATATTGTCCAGTTTCCAAAACTACTAGTATTATCCAGCTTGGCTTTGAAGTCATGAATATTCATGAAATGCACTACAGTAAAAGCCTTATAACTCGGCACGATAGGGGCTCTGACCCTTGCCGAGTTATTCAATGTGCCGAGTTATGCAATGTCCTCCTCTGATATGGGTGTAAAAGCATAAAAACTACACTTACCAGTGAACGGGTAGCAGCAGGCATGTAATTCAAGGAGAGGGGAGCCGTTGTAACATGTAGAAGATGTTAGGGGGTGTCGCATTTTAGCACTGGTATCACTTTAATCACTTTATAATCACAACTCTGTACTGTATTGTATACAGTACTGTACCTGTACAACTTAATTTTACATCACTTGAGCACTTAATTACTGCAACACTATGCCCTGTCCATTAACTCTACCTTCGACTGCAAGTGCATGGGAGGACACAGGGGGCGGCATGAGCCTCTAATCACAGGCGTCACTATAAGAATCCTGCCTGCGCCACCACGGGCGAGGACCAACCATCACAGCCCTCAAGTGAGCCACCAGGGCCTACCATCCCACCCCTGGAGCTCACTGCCTACACACGCTGTAGGCATAGGTGGTAAAAAAAAAAAAAAAAAAAAAAAAAAAAAAAAAAAAAAAAAAACCTTGGCCGAGTTATAAGGCTTTTACTGTACTTCCTAATCCAGGTTATTTCACACTTTAATGTATATCTACGGGAAGCCATATCTCTTGATATATATATTGCATGTGGTTCGTTTCAGCTTCCCATGACCTCTCGTATCTCTTGTCTATAATAATATAAGCGAAAGTGTGTGTGTCTGTCTGTCTGTCTATCTGCGATGGGTGCCGTCCCCTGTGGCGGAATCCCATCATATGGCACAGTTTTAGAACCAGCTCGACCAGGGGAAGGTTTTAAGCCCACTTATGAGATGATCCGATCACTTTTTTTTTTTTTTTTTTAGCAGCCTATTAGCGAGAATTGTGAAAAAAAACGTGGGTTGCGAGAATTGAGGAAACCTTGATGTAGGGTGATGGGTAATGGGTGAGTGAATGGGTGGGGTGATGGGTAATGGGTGTGTGAATGGGTGGGGGGTGATGGGTAATGGGTGAGTGAATGGGTGGGGTGATGGGTAATGGGTGAGTGAATGGGCGGGGGGTGATGGGTAATGGGTGAGTGAATGGGTTTGGGGTGATGTGAATGGGTTGGTGTTAATAGACATTTCTACATTCATGATTTCAAGAAAGTTAGAAGGGGCTATCTGGAGAGTCTGTGTTTGGTGGGCCTTTGGCCGCCCACCAAACACAGGTGGTGGGCCGAAGGCCCACCAATAGCCCTCCGCAGGAGCTAGCCAAAAAGTCCGCCCGGAGGGCGACTTTGCGGCTAGTGTCCCATAAAAAACATATCCACTCTTTCAACATTTTCCAGTCCCTTGGAAACCCAGAACACATTAACCAGATCACCTCTTTCTCTTCTTTTCTCCAAGGTTGGAAGATTTAATATTGGCATTCTTTCCTTGTACGATAAATCTTTCAAGCTTGGGACTATCTTCATTGCTATCATCTGTATTCTTTCAATTTTTATTATATATGTGTATCAATCTGTCGTGTGTGTGTGTGTGTGTGTGTGTATTATATATATAATATATATATATATATATATATATATATATATATATATATATATATATATATAATATATATATATATATATATAGTATTTGCCGGCGCATAAGACACAGTTTTTTTGTCATAATAAGGCATGCAAATTTCACCCTGCGTCTAATGCGGTCCTATTACCGCATGAGAGGTTGGGCACACTATGTAGAGCGGCCGGTGCTGTATGGGTAAGGGGATATGGAGTGTATGGGTAAGGGGATATGGAGTGTATGGGTAAGGGGATATGGAGTGTATGGGTAAGGGGGTATGGAGTGTATGGGTAAGGGGATATGGAGTGTATGGGTAAGGGGATATGGAGTGTATGGGTAAGGGGATATGGAGTGTATGGGTAAGGGGATATGGAGTGTATGGGTAAGGGGATATGGAGTGTATGGGTAAGGGGATATGGAGTGTATGGGTAAGGGGGTATGGAGTGTATGGGTAAGGGGATATGGAGTGTATGGGTAAGGGGATATGGAGTGTATGGGTAAGGGGATATAGAGTGTATGGGTAAGGGGATATGGAGTGTATGGGTAAGGGGGTATGGAGTGTATGGGTAAGGGGATATGGAGTGTATGGGTAAGGGGATATGGAGTGTATGGGTAAGGGGATATAGAGTGTATGGGTAAGGGGATATGGAGTGTATGGGTAAGGGGATATGGAGTGTATGGGTAAGGGGATATAGAGTGTATGGGTAAGGGGATATGGAGTGTATGGGTAAGGGGATATGGAGTGTATGGGTAAGGGGATATAGAGTGTATGGGTAAGGGGATATGGAGTGTATGGGTAAGGGGATATGGAGTGTATGGGTAAGGGGATATGGAGTGTATGGGTAAGGGGATATGGAGTGTATGGGTAAGGGGATATGAGAGTGTATGGGTAAGGGGATATGGAGTGTATGGGTAAGGGGATATGGAGTGTATGGGTAAGGGGATACAGAGTGTATGGGTAAGGGGATATGGAGTGTATGGGTAAGGGGGTATGGAGTGTATGGGTAAGGGGGTATGGAGTGTATGGGTAAGGGGATATGGAGTGTATGGGTAAGGGGATATAGAGTGTATGGGTAAGGGGATATGGAGTGTATGGGTAAGGGGGTATGGAGTGTATGGGTAAGGGGATATAGAGTGTATGGGTAAGGGGATATGGAGTGTATGGGTAAGGGGGTATGGAGTGTATGTGTAAGGGGATATGGAGTGATATGTGTTGAACAGTAGTCCACTGAGCACAAAAACTTACTAATAATATTCACAGTATAGTAGTGTATAACACTGGAAAAAACAAGCTGGCGCAAATGTGGCGTTATTACTGAATGAGTAATTAGTCGCTATATGTAGAATCATTGATACAGGGGCTGCATCGGCAGTCTCCATTGGTGATGGTTAAGCTGGTCAACTAATGCTGTGCTCATAAAGAAATGCAACTGTAAATCGCAATAGATTGCTGTCCGAGGAACCGATCAGTGTGTGTCGTCGTCTGATCGGATGATCTTGATCTAGATCTTAATTTTACGGGCAGCCTATCTTCATAGGTCAGGCCTTTAAGTCTGCTGCTCCTGTAGAAAAAAAATACAAGCAACCAAACGGAAGGAAAAAATGACTAGCAAAACTGCATACAAGCATACAGGTGATCTAGTCTACTAATGATGCCCGCTCTGTATGTTTTATGTATATAGTATATACTAATGATGTATGTATGTATATAGTACATAGACACTGTATGTATATAGTACATACAGTATTAATCTATTTTTTATTATTCTTTTTGATTTTTAAATTTTTTGTATTGGTCGTGTAGCTCAATGTTGCAGGTCACATTGTTTTCCACTACAAAACCCGTTTTCAATATTTTAATCAATTTATGATGAATATTATTTTCTCTCAAAATACGTACCAATAATATTTTTTTCTCAAAATCTCCTTGTAAAATAGGGGTGCGTCTTATGCGCCAGCAAATACGGTATATATATATTCAGTCAAACCTCGATATAATGGACTAAAGGGGGGAAGGAGTGGTCCGTTAAAGCTGATTGTCCGTTATAGCGAGGGTATTTTCCCAAGGGTGGAAAAATATATGGGAAAAAAAAAGAGTGAAATAAATGAGAAATAATCACACACATCCAGACTGTGTAGCTATGTTGGGAGGTAAACAGTGACTGGCACTACATGCTGAATTTGGTCCGCTCCTACACGTGAAATAAATGAGAAATAATCTCAAACACAACCAGACCATGTAGCTATGTTGGGAGATAAACAGTGACTAGCGCTACATCAGGGATTTGGCACACTCGCCCACGACTGTTCGGGACTGGTATTAGGAGAGGTAGTAAGTATCCAGGCTCGCTCATTACTGCTTGGTATGCTATGAAATTTCATTATTCTAGTTGAATGTAGACATATAATCACATTTGAATTCTTATTATTCATACATATGAGTAAAGATATGAAAATACTTTCACGGCGCTCATCCACGCCTGGCAGCGCGGCCGCGGCAGCAGCAGCAGCATCATGAGACATTATAATCACCCCAAAATAGATAAAAAGGAAGAAAAAGTTTCCCGTAAAATGATGGGTTATCCCTAAAATGTTGATGCTTACTCTCACCGTCTGGCTAGTCAAGCTCAAGCTCTAGTGAAAGGTAAACAAATTACTATGAGCCAGATTCAGCCGTGGCTTCCAAAGGTATTGCTTATTATCATGACTAATGCTCATTATTATATATATTATATGGTTGTGAAGTGCAGTTCTATACACGTGTCACTATTTAGGTCAGTGTAGCACTGCGTGTCACCTTAGATAAGGGTGATTTAGGGTGTTGAGGTGACAGGGAGACGTAGCAGCGGCCACGCCATAACACTAATAGTCACTATTTTAAACAATACACACCTTCTACCACTAAATCACTAGCAACACAGGCTCCTTCCTTATACAGTATATCTTAATATGTGATACATCAAAACTCCTTAAAACCCAAGCATTCCAAAGTAAAATGAGAAAATAATACAATTATGTTGATTTTCAATTCAAGCAGCGATAAGCGGTCTGATATGCATAAAAAAAAAAGAAAAAAAAAAAAGAAAAAAAAAAAAGTCACGCAAATGGATAACGCAATGGATAACGCAATAACAGTCCGTTACATCCGAAGTCCGTTACATCGAGGTCCATTATATCAAGGTTTGACTGTATATATATGTATATATATATATATATATATATATATATATATATATATATATATATATATATATATATGTGCATACACTCACATACTAAACAATAATGCAACAATTTTATCTTACACATTTATTGACATATAGTGAGCGAACATAATTATGTTGAAAATGTTTCATATATTTCCTGCCATCCCTGTCAACATTAAAATAATGCATGACAAAGCTTGACAATACCTACTGAAGGGATTTTATGTATGCATTTGCAGCAGCAAATACCTTCTGCTAAAAAAGGAACTTCTTTATAATGTCATAATGATTTCATTATCATCTCCATCACCGGATACAAAAGTGGCCAAGTCACTGCATCATCGGTGGGTCAAAGTTACAGGCCCATGAACTGCAAGTGTAGTTGAAAATCTGCTCTCTTCTTCCTATTTTAATGGCAGCTCGGTCGGAAGTGCCACCAAATTTGCCGGCTTGTATGCTCACTACTCACAGAAACATAGCTCTATGGTCTTGAGAAGATGATCACTATTACACTTTGCTGCACATTTGCTTTAACATGCCCCTTTATACATACCCCTAAAGACTTATTCTGCAGACAAGACAGTTTGGGACTAGTATCAACAGTTCATACTTACCTTCGGTCAAATACAAGAATACTGATAATCCTTCTTACATGATAAAGTAACGGGATTGGACAGGTCAGGCCAGTTATGTGGATATTTGTATGTGGTAAATGGCTGAGGCAACATTCAGGAATGACAAAAAGCTTCCCGCATTAGGCATACGGACATGTCTACCCCCCCATCTCACTCTCTCTCACGCACACTCCCCATACACCCCACACAAACACACACACACTTGGTGAGCTTTTATTAACACAGGGAACAATAGTGAAGCCAAACACTTTGGAATCTCTATCGTGGGAAGTTTCATATTTGCCTGTCATTTTTATAAAAAAAAACAACTTTACACAAGATGTAAAGGAGGATGTGGTAGCTGACTGCCTGACCGTCTGATTATATTGCTGTGTGACAAATACTGATGTGGAGTAACGACACTGAGAATAATTCATTTGCTCTTCCTAAATCTGGAAGGAATGGCTAAATTGTTTTAGTGTGTAGCTTTTTTTTTTCTCTCTCTCTCTCTCTCTCTCTCTCTCTCTCTCTCTCTCTCCTAGGACTTATTAACAGAGTTCTCATGCAGGTATAAATTTTCCGTGAGTGCCATGGCAGGCGGCCTAGAGCTGGTATGAGGCTTGCTCGTGTCAAGAGGCTCCCTGATTTGAAAAATCGAGCCATGGTGGAGGTAAGAGGCTCTCTGATACAATGGTTTGCCCTCAACCTGTTGCTGGTGTTTATTGCGCATGTGTCGGTACACATTGGAACTTATGGTGGTCCTATAGTTACAGTGGGGGCAGTGATATGGCTTCTCCCCAGTGTGAGTGCGTAAGTGGAGGGTTAGGTTGTCCCGCCGTGAAAATCTCTTTGGGCAGTAGAAGCACGTGTATGGCTTATAGTCCCCACCAGCATTCGCCTGCCCTCCACGACCCTAGAAGAAAGAGAGCACATGTTCACAAACGAGACTTTTTAACATGCACTCGATTACAGGATAACAAAGATACAAGCTACTATGAGGGCAAGGTGGACCAACTGGTAGAAAACACCAGTGACAAAAAATGATCGCTCAATGAATGATGTGACGTAGTTTGGCAGCAAACTAGGAATAGTCTATCAGACCAAATTCATTTACGTGCACCATGACGCCAAACTCAGCACAGACGTTCTGAATATAAATTTTGCAAACTCACTGACAGGAAATTCCATTAAGGTCAGAGAAAGACCATAAGAGTCAATTAAAAGGTATAACATTTATCTGAAGTGAGAGGATGATTCATCACTAATGCATCCCTTACACTTCTAGTGAACTGCCTGCCACTCTTATCAAGTTTACTTGGCAAGATGAGACACCGATTGAAAAGTTTGAAAAGAGAGAAAAGTAAGATTCTGTTTGACCTCCCACCTCTCCCTCTCTTTTATCACAGTCAGCATTGGTTAAGTTAGAATTACGGAGAAGTCGTAATAGCTCGCAAATATTCACGTTTAAAATAATTTCAAATTTTGAAGACAAAATTAAAACTAAAGTCTTTGTGTGACTTAAGGCATTTTCTGCGGGGGAGCAAGCGAGTTTTCTCTTGCAAGAGAAAAAATTTCACTTGCTCAAATTTTGCTTGCTGTTCAATCATCCTGAGAAGATGCTTGCCCGGCCGGCAAGAGAAACTCGAGCTGAGCAAGTGAAGTACGTCAGCGTTCAGCTGACTTGGCGATGCTTTCTGCTTCAATAAAAGAATGACAACAGTGTACGTTCGACAAAATCAATCACTCTTTCTTACTTTAATATCTTATCATAAGAGTTTGAATCAAATAAGGGAGGTTGCGGCGTGTAATTAAGGATAATATAATCGTCACAGCTATATATATTTTGTGGTGCGGTTTGTGCTGAGTTTGATATCAAATATATTACAGTAGATCCCTGGCTGATAGTTTTCCCAGATTTCTCCAGATTCTTGCCCAGATGTTCGCTAGCGATAGTGATTTCACTTAGGGATTTTCAGAGAAGTTTTTTTTAGGGGGGCCACAGCCAAGTGGCCAGATAACCTGACTGAAGCAGCCGTTAACGCATATCTATCTATCTATCTATCTATCTATCTATCTATCTATCTATCTATCTATCTATCTATCTATCTATCTATCTATCTATCTATCTATATATATATATATATATATATATATATATATATATATATATATATATATATATATATATAATATAATATATATATATAATAATATACATATATATATAGCTTAATATATATATATATATATATATATATATATATATATATATGCATTAATATATATATATATATATATATGTATATATATATATATATATATATGTATAAATAAGTGATGGACCGAATATTCACATTCGCAATTGCGAATATTCGCATGTTTTTTTCAATATTCGCATTCGCATTCCCACTCGTAGTTGTTTGCGAATATGCGAATATTTTGCCCAAATCAATAAATTTACAAAAATAAGAACAAAAATAACAAGAACATAGTATTACACAAGCAAACATATAAATAAATTAATAGTTTAGCCGACCGTTAGTTAAAGAATGGGGTGAGGAGTAGTGGTAGCCAAGGCAGGTAACCAAGGTAGTGTCCCTCGGACACTACCTCCATCCTCCACCTTTCAACAGAGTGGCAGCCGCAGCTGAGCCACTACTCTCAAGGTCACTGTTACTGAACTCAACTCATTGCCTCTTGTGCCATACTAGAGTAAGCATATACGCGCTCTTCTGTCACAAACGAACACAATCAACTTTCTTTGAAAGAGAACAATATTGCAGCAGCCTACTGCGTAATGGCGTCCAGTCACACCAGTGTGGTTTGGGATTATTTCGAGATTATCTCTAATGACATTGCAAAGTGTAAACTTTGCAATAATAATTATTTATGTAAGATATTATCACGTAAGTATTTCGTGTAAGAGTGGGTCCTTGTCCCACAACTTGGAAACATAAAAAATTGAATGGAATTTACTTTAGACATTCATATTTTTATGGCTGAACTCCTACAATACATACATAATATTTCAGTTACCTGTATATCAAAAACAGTGCATTACTTGAAATATTATGTATTATTCGCAATTCGCATTCGCGAATATTAAAACCAAATATTCGCATTCGCGAATACAATAAATAGACATTCGATCCATCACTAATATATATATATATATATATATAATATATATATATATATATATATATAATATATATATATATATATATATATATATTAGGGTGCCCCTTATTTGATGGGAAATTTGATTTTTTCAGAATTTTACCTGGGACGGGCGGTCGAAGTGTTCCATTTGCTCGAAGAACAACGTATGTAGAGATCTGTCTAGAAATATTAATATTTAGGGGTCGCGCAATGAGGTTGAAATTTATTACTTTCTGTAAGAATTGGACATTTTCTATGCGCCGATATAGGTCATTTTCAAAATTATGTCACTAACAGATTTGAATGTTACATTATTTGAGGTAATAAACGTAGTTGTAAGCACGTTTCATTTCACAGCGTTGATTCTAGATCCCCCTCTTCTCGAGTAGTAGCCCCTCTTTGGGGGGTTTCATGGGCGCCCATCTCCCACTCATTGTCGCCTAGTTCACAGTCACTGTGGACTTTCGGGCGTCGGGTATTTCCTCCGGTGTTCCTCCACGACTTGGAGGAGGAACTGCCTCTGATCTTCGTTCTTGGTGAGGTCCAGGTTGACTTGCATCAGGGCGACGCCTCGCTCAGCGGTCGTTCACAGTGCGCAGTTCCTTGACGCAGGCGGCGGCGGCGGTGTATCCCGGATTGTCGGGGCACGCCGTTGGGTCGACTGCCAGAAGTCCCTCATCCAACCCAAGGATCTCGAAGAAGGACGGCATGACAGACGTCACGAAACTTGCAACAGTTTTCTTTGCCAGATCAGTGGATGTAAGCTCGACCGTTGCTCGTCGAGGAGGGTCATCGGAGCTCTCTTCCTCCTGCAGAGCCCTCACCATCTCCCGCTTCGTCTCAATGGCCAGGTGATCGTCGAAGAACGCAAGAGCAACTCTCCTCTCGCTCAAGTACCAGAGATGGCACCCAAAGACCGTTGCCGTCGCCATGGCCACTGCCCTGTCGGGGTAGGACACCAACATCTTGAGCAGTTGGAGATCTCGTGCCGGGTCCGCAGTCGGGGATGTCGCACGGAACCAAGATGACACGTACGTTGAGACGGTGAAAGCGACGAGGCGTCAAATTCCAGATTTCTCTCCTGCAGTGAGAGCTACTGCGGTCTCTCCTGTAGATGGGAGACTGCCTTGGCACGATTGTGTATTGGTCACACTTTATATACACATGGATTCCTTATGGAGGGGGGCCACCCTCCTTACTGTGATGATTGCTTGGTCCCCTTGACTGTGCGGCACTTGCTGGTCGAGTGTCCTAGTCTTGGGGCCCTCCGTGAGCAATTCTTGTCCCGGTGTCGGGGGGCGGACGGTGCCTACTGTCTCTCCCTAGCATTGGGAGAGCTGTTTCTCCCCGGGACATGAGGTCCATACCTGTATTGAGAGGGTTGGCCTTCTCAACAAGTTATGATGTTTTTAATATTTTTTTATTATTGCTTTTAATACACTTTTGTTCTTTTATATATTTTGTTATTTTAAATATTTTGATTAAATCTTAAAATTTGTTTTTTAATATTACTTTTACTGTATCTTTTGTAAACAGGCATTAATAACCCCGCAGTTGCAGCACCTTAAAACAATAATATCTATCTATCTCCTGCAGTGAGGCGGAACTGCTCTGGATCACGGAACAGGTAGATCTTGATGGCGTAAATAATTTTCGCCACCCAGCGGGCATGGTGGAGGGCACCAGGACGCAATATCCTGATCCCATGCAGCGGCTGTCCGCTCAGGACGATCAGCGACAGCTCCAGCAATTATGCCTGCCCGGCTAACATGTTTTAACTTATTGACGAAATCCAGCCCGAAACGTGACATAGAGAGGGGGTGGCCAGAGAGATACTTTCACCACACAACCAGTACAAACATGTTTGAAAGGGCTTCCTAGATTCAAAGCTGTGACATACAAGACAAAATGTCATGCATGTATTAGTATAATAAACCAAGAACCGTAATAAAATTATTGTGAAATATGTCAGATTTTAGACTCATTGTGCGACCCATATATATAAATATTTTTCAAAAATATTTTGCACACATCGTTTTAAGAGTAAATGGATCAATATGACTGCCCGTCCCAGTTGTAATTCGAAAATTGTGAAATAAGGGACACCCTAATATATATATATATATATATATATATATATATATATATATATATATATATATATATATATATATATATATATATACACACAAACCTCGATTTCCCGGACTAATAGGGGGGAGCACTGGTCCGGGAACCGCAAAAGTCCGGGAATCGCAAGTAAAAAAATAAATTAAAAAAAATAATATATATATATATATATATATATATATATATATATATATATATATATATATATATATATATATATATATATAGTCCGATGCCATTACCCACCCCCGGACGTTTATCCTACTCTAGTATTTACTGTCCGGCAACCGACAATATCAACTACCCCGCCGCGGGCTTTTACGTCCGCTGAGCATGCAGCCACCTGGCGGGAGGCAGCAGAAAGTGTTCAATAGTCTCAAGAGACGTTCCTGCACCAGGGGCAGTGGGGGTGAGGGGACTAACGGAGGCTGTGCAGGTGAATCGTGAGTGTCGTGTGCCCAAATGTAAACAATACGACCGCTGAGCATGCTGCCACCTGGCGGGAGGCAGCAGAAAGTGTTCAATAGTCTCAGAAATGTTCTTGCACCACGGGCAGTGGGAGTCAGGTGACTGACGGAGGCTGTGCAGGTGAGCCGTGAATGTTGTGTGCCCAAATGTAAACAATATGACCGCTGAGCATGCTGCCACCTGGCGGGAGGCGCGGACACTGACCAGGGGTGACAGGAGACGCTCGGACCGCCGGACAACTTGGTCAATTTACGAACAGGACCAGGCATTTCAACGTAAAAAAAAAAAAAAAAAAAAAAAAAAAATTTGCCCGAGACTGACATATCGGATTTTGTCCGGCAAATCCGATATCTGGGAAATCGAGGTTTTGTGTGTATAATATATATATATATATATATATAATATATAATATATATATATATATATATATATATATATATATATATATATAAAATATAATAATTATATATATATATACGTACACTAGGGTCCCGCATAAAGCGCGTTCGCATAAAGCGTTTCCCTTATAAAGCGAACGACCTAAAATATTCATTAAAAAAAAAAAAAAAAATTCTAAATAAAATTCCAAATATTTTGTTAGGAACGAATTTGATCATATAGAACGGTTCCGCCATCAAAGTAGGGCAAATCCGAGGAGTTCTCATATAGAACCGAAATATCGTCCAAAACGTGAGCAGGCCGCCGTAAGATGGCTTGCGGCAGCTTGCGTTTTCTGTTAACTCGAGGCACTTTACGTAAGACGACTTGCCCAGCTGGCGCAAGCTGTGGCAAGGGTGAGTGAGTAGCAGCGGCGGTAGCAACCGCAAAATTTTCATCCATTATTACCAAAAAAAACATTCTTGTGAAGGATATATGTTGTGATCCATTCATAATATCGTCAGTTATCATAATTTATTGATGGCTTTCATTCAAAGGTACAGTCATCATTGTGGTTTGGTGTCGTTGTTGGTGTTTACAATTTATCAGCTATGAGCGGGCCCCGCCAAGCACACGGCATGCAAGCGAGAGTTAAGCCAGGTTTATGGCAACTTGCTTTGGAGTCACTAACCGAACCAAATCCCATGCTTTAACCTCCTAACTAAAGCCAAATCTGCATTAAAAGTGTCCGCGGCAAGGGAAGAACAGAGGCGATGTAGGTCAGAAGAGGAAGAAGAGTGAGAGGCACGCCGCACGTAAACAAACACTTGTCTCTCACCTCCCTATGAACATGTCATTATCTCCGAAGGTTTGAGTCCAAAAGAATGTTTCCTAGAATCCAGTAAGGTAAACAGAAACCATACTCCCAATTGTGTAGGGAATTTCGATCCTATTGTAAAATAATATTATGTTCTGGTATGCATGGATGTGAACAAGTATAAATGTACGGGTACGGGCGGGAGGACCGATCGACCAATATCAATTTTTCCCATGGGTTATGTGTTTCACATAGAGCGAATTCACATAAAACGACCTCGTTTATCGACCAATTTCTCGTTTTATGTGGGACCCTAGTGTATATGCACTCCACACGTGCATACACCTACGCAGTGCTCAAGATTATTCTGGTGAAAAAGGATGCGTATAGAGTTGCATGGAGATATATCGTGCATAGACACCATATTCATTGCAAATATTCATATAATATTCATGAAGTAAATAACAAACCAGATGGTGAGTTATGCCTCGCGTCATCAATGGACCCATCAAGATCTATCAAGATCAAGATCCCATTATGACTTCACAAGTTAACAAAACATTGGTCATAAGAAGAAGGGTGACGGGGACAGGCGGACAGGAAGGTTCGTGTTCAATCTGCCCTGAGCCTTTCATTTTAAGGGGGGGCATAGCCCTGTTGCCCAAACAAAATCCGCTAGTGAGTGATTCAGAGAGTAGTGGTTGAAAAATAGTGTACATACACAGCCTCCCTCAGCTGACAAGACTTATCTGCTGCATCAAAACTAGTAAGAGTTGATTTGTTTTGTTATATTTTGCATTTTTTGTAAGGGGAGGGAAAATTTTGGATAAGTCGTAATATTCCCTCACTCGGCACTTCCCACCTATTCCTCGCAAACTACTGTATTCCACCCTGCCCAAACCACTCAACAAGCTAACCTTTCCATCACCCCCTTTTCTCATCTAGTTATAACTGTACAACATTTACTCATATCTATGCAGTAGCTACAGGTCTACAAACTCTTATCTGAGATTTTTGTCTCTAATTTCATTTTATATATAATTTTCTTATATTTTTGGGGAAAAGCCTAATATAGATACCGAATATGTAAAGTATAGAACAGAAAATAAAAATAAAATATAAGCTTTATGTTAGATCCCAGGTTTCCTGTAGGTGGTGGTAGCTTTCCATAATTTTGAGAGTAGTAATGTGTGTGCAGATTCGTCACCTCATGGTGACATGAGAGTAGTAATCAAAGCAGCACACATAACAACTCTTGGTCATGTGCTGAGTTAATGCAGAACTTTTAATTCATGAAAATTTTAAATCAGTCAAAAAACTTGATAAAACAGTATCTTGGGTGGCCTATCGAAGGCAGGCCTATGTTTACAGCATGGCGAGTCAGAAGGGACCGAGAGAATCTTTACATAAACTTCGAAAGCATGATTACATGATATTTAATAAGAATCTGTTTTTTTTTACATCACAAGGAACTGGCCAAGGGTACAACAAAAATGGGTAACACAAAGCCCGCTTAGTTGCCAGTCCCTATAAAGAAGACAGTAAGAGAATAAAATAAAAAAGAGGGGTGAGCCAATTTAGTTCGGGAGGTGTCTTGTTACTCTTCTTTTGAAAAGATGTAAGTCATAGGAAAGTGGAAAAATAGAAACAGTTAGAGAGTTCCAGAGTTTACCAGTGAAAGGGATGAAAGAGTAAAGATACTGATTAACTCTAGCATTAGGAAGATGGACAGAATAGAGATGAGAATGAGTAGAAAGTCAGACCGCGGGAGTGGGGGAGGCATGCAGTTAGCAAGTTCTGAAGAGCAGTGAGCATGAAAATAACGGTAGAAGAGAGCAAGAGAAGCAACATTGCGGCGGTGATTTAAAGATTGAAGACAGTCAGTCAGAGGAGAGGAGTTGATGAGACGAAAAGCTTTTGACTCAACCCTGTTTAGGAGAGCTGTATGAGTGGATCCTCCCCAAACATGTGAGACATACTCCATACATGGGCGGATAAGGCCCCTGTAGAGAGCAAGCAATTGGGTGGGAGAAAAAAAAGGACGCAGACGCCACAGGACACCTAACTTCTTAGAAGCTGTTTTAGCAAGAGATGAGATGTGAGATTTCCAGTTCAGATTTTTAGTAAAGGATAGTCCTAGAATGTTCATTGTAGAAGAAAGAGACAGTTGAGTGTCATTGAAGAAGAGGGAATAGTTATCTGGAAGGTTTTGTCGAGTAGATAGGTGAAGAAATTTGGTTTTTGAGGCATTGAACAAAACAAGGTTTGCTTTGCCCCAATCAGAAATGATAGAAAGATTAGAAGTTAGGCGCTCAGTGGCATCTCTCCGTGAATCACTTAGTTCCTGTTGAGTTGGAAGTCTAATAAACGAAGTTGAAAAATTCAGGGTAGAATCATCAGCGTAGGAGTGGATAGGGCTTTGAGTTAGACTTAAGATCATTAATGAATAATAGAAAGAGAGTGGGTGATAGGACAGAACCCTGGGGAACATCACTATTGATAGATTTAGGAGAAGAACAATGTCCGTCTACAGTAGCTGCAATAGAACGGTTTGAAAGGAAACTTAAGATAAGGTACAGAGAGAAGGATAGAAACCGAATGAGGGTAGTTTGGAAATTAAAGATTTGTGCCAGACTCTATCAAAAGCTTTTGATATGTCAAGGGCAACAGCAAAAGTTTCACCGAAACCTCTAAAGGAGGATGACCAAGATTCAGTTAGGAAAGCTAGAAGATCGCCAGTAGATCGCCCTTTACGGAAACCGTACTGACGATCAGATAGAAGATTGTGAGCAGATAGATGCTTAAGAATCTTCTTATTAAGTATAATTCAAAAACTTTAGAAAGGCAGGAAGTCAAAGCTATAGGACGGTAGTTTGAAGGATTAGAACGGTCACCCTTCTTAGGAACAGGTTGGATGTGAGCAAACTTCCAGCAAGAAGGAAAGGTGGAAGTAGATAGACAAAGACAGAAAAGTTTGACCAGGCAAGGTGCATTTTGATCTTTAGCAATTCACGTTAGAATCTTAAAATATAGAATGCAGTGTAAAATATAGAATTAAGATTGTACAATAAATGTTGAAAAGTATAGATAAATGCAGAAAGTACATCAGTTGAAAATGATACGACAATATATTTATGAGTATCTTAGAGGGTGCAATTGCAGCAGTGACTACCTGTTTACGACATGGTGACTCAAAGGGACCAAAAATAAATTCACACTCTGACTGATGTTGATTTGGTTCAAGTCCACAAATTTGAAGTCACAAAATAAAATGCAAGAACAAATATCAGCAGAAATGGCTAGGTAGTACAAGTACTGATCCACAACTGGCCATTGGTGGGAGTGCGTCCTATCTTTCTACAGCATACCTGAATGATGCTCCACACTCCCATGATAAAAAAAAGAAATAAAATAAATAAATAAAAATGGCAAATTTTTTTTACTTCGATTTTTGGATATGCAGATATAGGAATTTGAACTTTCATTTTCTTCAACATAACTTCAAATTTTATATGACAGTATGAAACATGATCAATTTTGTCATGGAAGAAATATTTTCTTATGAAGTAGAACACTGCATAAATAAAAATTGTGACCACATTAGAGGCGGACAGGCACCATACGGGTGCCCACGAGATCTCTACTTGCCCAAATGTATAAGTTTATCATAGTTATATCTGAGCATTTGTATGATTCTTACCTTAAATTTGAATTATAGTTCTCTAGTCGTTAGTGTACCATTGCTACAAGGGAAGGGCCCTTGCTAAAGACATTTTTTAAATATATCCAACTAAATCTAATAACCATGCTGCATAATTCCACCTAAGTCAGCCAATCATAAATATACAGTTTTTCCTCATTTAAACAAATGTACATTGTCCCTAGAATCTCTCAATTCTACATGCATGGTGATGAAACCTGATGAAGTAATCAAGGCATATATATTTCCAGGCTAACTACGTGTGGGCTGAGCCAGTTTCTGAATGGCAGTTTACCACTATACTTACTTACCACTTTACTTATCAAGAAGACTTCTTGCTCAAATCTGGGTAGTATTAATGTTATTCATCATGTTGCAGTCATCCATCACAATCACTTGCAACGACAGTGAATTTGCTCAGTCAACATTTGACCCTCAAAACTTTGCCAACCAAGTTGTTATACAGTTGATGTGGAACTAGCAGTCAGTGTCACTAAATTTCTCAGCACCCTAGTGAACATATCCTTAAGCTGGGAAGCATTGTTGAGTAGTTATGGAGTGAACAAAAGATGGACTCTCACGAGTCTGCAACATCTGCAGTTGCATGCCAGGAGCATCACAGCTTTTTAAATTATTTTTACCAATGTGGCAAGTGTCATGGCTGGCATTGGCAAAATGATACCATTAACTATCCCAATGCATGAGAAGTTGGCCAATGCATGTTTTCATGTATGAACATACTAATTGTTAGATGGCCTGTTAATCCAACTCAAGGACACAGGATGAGGAGGAGGAATGGGCCTCGTATGAATCAGCCAAGTCAATGCCAGCTTTGGAGGGTCCTGGAGACACAACACATGGGTAGTGTTTCCTAATGTGTACGTTGAGGTTGCCCTTCTGGGCTGACCTGAAGGGACAGTGGGGACAGTAGAAAGGCTTCTCCCCTGTATGCCTGCGGTAGTGCATCCTGAGCTTGGACTCACAGTGAGTCATGTAGTTACACTGAGGGTGGGGACAGTACCAGCAGTCCCGTGGCCACTGCTCACTCTCCAGGGATGCCACACTCCTCCCAGCAAGGCTGCTGACACCTCCTGCCCCCTGCTGAAGGAACAACAGTCCTCAGTGTGTGTGTGTGTTAGGAATCTATTAAGACTGCGACTATTTTGTCTAGAAATTCACTTTTCTAAGCAAATCTACTGCTGGTGTCTTTTAATCATATTTCAATAGCTCTGATTTTTCATCTACTGCTGGTGTCTTTTAATCATATTTCAATAGCTCTGATTTTTCATCTACTGCTGGTGTCTTTTAATCATATTTCAATAGCTCTGATTTTTCATATGTTAATATTCTGACTCATGACACCGACAAAATTTTTCAAATCAACAGTCAGTCAAGGCAAGCCAAGATTTTTAGGTTATTTGACATTTCCAGACTTTTTGTGTTTAAGGCATTACAGTGGGGCCCGGTGACTGGTAGTTTTTTTAAACTAGCAATTTCACGTCTAGCGAAATGTTAGAAAGAATCCAGAGTTTCAATACTAATGAACAAGGCCACAAAACTAGTGTCTTGGGCCTGCATTCATATAACTCAATGCTTAACAAACTCCAGTTACTGCTGGAGTAGCTTTTACTTATAAACAAGCACATTACTTTTAACCGCTGGCAGTGTATACTATATACATTAAACTGTAAGGGGTTAACCTGTAACGGGTAAGCAACATCAATAATACGTCAGTGTGGGCGGCTAATTTTTCGGAAAGATCAATAAGCCTAAACATGAAAAAATTCATAGAAATTGATGGAAAACGAAGATGAAATATGTTGCTTTTGGACTAACAGCTGTTGCAACAATTTATTTAGAATTATCACCATGCAACGCATCAGACTGGGGAGAGCCAACCCTGCCTTGTCCTTCCATCATTGATATTACTGGCCTGGGACCCAGGTGGGTGCAAATGGGTGCTTGTTTCAAGGCTTGAGTAGGATGAGGGGGCAATAGGTGACAAGGATGCCATGTCACCCAATTTCATAAATATATTAGGACAGAAAATAGTCAGACAATATATAAGAAAGCCTATCTCCTCACACACGGACATTACATAAGGTCGCCCGCTTTTTCTGGATTAAAAGAGTTGCAAATCCGTTTGTAACCTTTTGCTAAATCCTGCTAACAAACAAACAAACCGAACTGATCATATAACCTCTTTGGCGGTGGTAATGAATTTTTCAATAGATTTTAGTGACATTCTTAATGTTGTTAACACAACAAATAATTTACCAGTTATATTCTCAATATTTATTCCTTCTTCAGGTGGGCCATAACCAGAGCTGGGCAGTATGTAAATACATTTGTATTTAAATAAATAAGTATTTAAATAGGTATATATGTGTATTTAAAACTATTTTTAAATACATTGGTTTTCAGGACTTTAATTAATTTAATGAGTATTTAAATACTCAAATGAAAATGTGAATACTTTTTTATCAGTTAATTACTCAATAATCTCATTCAATAAAGTTAATTAATCAATTAATTAAACATTCAATAGTAAAGTATCCTTTATTATTTATCAAGCATTTTATATTGTTAATCATGAATTACTGAATATATGTTAAAATTTGTGTGTATTTAAAATGTATTTACAAATGTATTTAATTACAATTAATGTACATAATATTTAGTAGTTAGATACATTCATAAAATGTATTTAGTATTTGGTATTTAGATACATTTTTCCCATGTATTTAGTATTTAGTATTTAAATACATTCAATGTATTTAGTGCCCAGGGGCCAGATGCTGAGAGCGTGCTAGGGCGCCCTATCCATTAGGGCGCCTGTGGTAAGGCAAAACGCCCTCCCACCGCTATGCTCAGCCGAGAATGCCACCTTTAGTGGCACCGCTAAAGATGCTGAAAACAAAGGCATGGTCAGACCCTGACTTAGTGAGCTGCTGTTGGCCTTTGACAGACATTCATCTTCTGTTTAGAAGGCAAATACAGCCTTGTTACAGTTGCTACAACGTAACAATTGGTGTTTACGTAATAATAGTGTTGCAAGGTGTGTATGAATCGATCGTGGAAGACTAAATGCGGCACTATAGGGTGTTAAATGCTAGCGATAGCAATGTTGTGTGTTGTGTGTTGGTTGGGGGCGGGCGGCGGGCGGCGGGCAGCGGGTGCTCCGCCCGCACTAAAATGTTGTACTATTACACGTTATTATCATACTACCAGATGATATTTAGGACAGCTGAACATACCATCATCTTCACGAGGCATTAGTGCATTTCATGAATGTATAAAAATTGCAGTAAACTATACCTATAATAAGATAATTAGAGCAAAATGAAATCGTGTATAAACTTCTTTTTTTCACCTTTTTTTATTCAACTCCTCCTTATTCCTGTAATTTAGCTTGCATTAAATTTTCACTCACTATCTCGGAATCAGCACACCTTAACGATTATCATGGTGTATAGCACGTCCCAATGCAAAAATATATAAGTGGTCAAAACCTGCGTTGAACGTCAAACTTGTGATGAAACAGCTTTTGGCGGGGGAGAGTGGTGCATCCTTGCCTTAAGTGCTTGGTGAGTGAGGGAGGGACAAAAATTCTTGTTTCAGCAGAGAAGTGTTCAAGCCTTGTGATTGGTCGAAGCTGCCTAAGCAGCGCTCAGATAGGCAACGTGATTGGCTAGTAGGATTTTCGAACCACGCCCACGCCTTAGGCTTTGGAGGTGTAAGGCAGGGCAAAAGCGCCTGAAATATCGACTGTACATAGGCTTGAGCCGGTGCCTTAGCCGGGCCGTTACAAAAGCGCATGAAGACGGGTAAGGTGCTCTTTTCGCCTCACCTCTAAGGCACTTCTCAGCATCTCCCCCCTGCTCTGGCCATATCTATTTAGTAAATCTTGGCTAACAGTAAGACCATTTTGTCAAAGTTTCATGAATAACAATTTGGCAATCACTCTTAAAAATAAGTTCCTTTTAGTATGGTAGCAAACATTTGTATGAAAAAAAACCTTTACCTTGTTCATTTCCCTCTTAAGTCTAGTGTGTAGTCGTCATTTATTAATTCATTGTCATATTGCCCATGAGTGACCACGACCTTGAATTTTTTTCCTGGCTTCTCCAGTTTGTAACCTTAATGGCTACTGTGGCTAAAGGGAAGTGGTGGTGGCAGTGGTGTGACCTTGCACTCCCAATTCCTACCTACTTTATTTAACAATGACTCTACTGGTCTGTACTCTGGGACTGAGAGTGCTGTGAAGTGTGGGGGGGGGGTGTATCCAGCTTCTTTCCTGTGAATACAGGAGTCAGGCAAGGGTGCGTCATTGCCCCATCACTTTTCAACACTTGTATGGACTGGGTATTGGGCAAAGTTGTAGATCAAAGTGATTGTGGAGCATCCCTCGGCAACACCAAGATCACTGATCATATTTTTGCAGATGATGCAGTAATCTTTGCTGAGACGCTGGAGGTCCTGGTGATGGCTCTCGAGGCGCTGCACAAGGAGGCAAAGCTTGACTTGAGGTCTCCTAACTCAAGACAAAGGTCCAGGTGTTTGGAGGCTTATTAGATGAAACAGCAGTTTGTTTAAGCGTGCGACGAGGACCTTGAGATACAAAGGAATACAAAGGAAACACAAACAGCAACAGACCGATAGGTCCTTACAAGACGGTTTGCTTAAAATCTTGGAAAGTTTTACATACCTTGGTATAATGTCCATTATGTCCTTGTCTATAATGATGGCAAGTCGCGTCAAGAAGTCTTACGGTGGAATGACATAGCCCACAGTGTTATGGACTCGCTCCGCACGAGTATTTGACGTTGTCGGTACCTGTGCAGGAGGACAAAGATCCGGATCTTCAAGTCGCTTGTGATCCCTGTCTTACTCTAAAATTGTGAGACATGGACACTAAATAGCGACTTGAAGAAAGGAATCGATGCCTTTGGTAATACCGTATTTTACGGCTTATAAGACCTACAACATTCGTCTTGGAAGACACATGAGTATTTTTCAGGGTATTTTTTAGGGGAAAAGTGCATCTTTTAAGCCGTAAAATACGGTAAGTGTCTTCGCAGAATCATGGGATATCGCAGGGATGATTATGTGTCAAATCAGCGTTTGCACCGTGAGACTGAATCGAGGCCTATTATTACCTGCATAGTCCGTCAGCGCCAACTTCGGCTATATGGGCATGTGGCACGCTACCCTGAAACTGATCCTTCCCGTCGGTTTGTATCTGTAAGAGACAATCCGGCGTGGAGGAGGCCAAGGGGGCGACCACAAGGCTCGTGGCTGGGGCAACTTGATGCTGCCTGTCGAGAAGGGAGCCTGCATGGGGACTCGCGCGTGGTGACCCACGGGAGTGGCGTCATAGGGTAGGTGAGGCGATGCGCCCCCCGGCGTATGCCCCCAATGATTGATTATGTAACAAACTTCAATCACCACATTTAAAGGTGAAATTTCATTGCCTTTCCCTATTATCTATGATATACCACGAATCCCTGAATATTGCGCATTACTAACTGAACCCTCCCCATGAATATCGCAAAACTGCGTATAATGCAAATGCCCCATCCCTCAAGCCACTCAAACCCCAAAACAAATCTGAAACCCCCCAGAAAAAAAAAATTCCCACTACCGCGCTTCAGTTGTGGGCGGTTGTATGTGAACAAACAGTCAGGATGGATCCGTAGTAGGGGATCTTTCGCGCGCTTTTCTTCTGGCAACATCTCCCCATAGAGTGCTCCCTCATACAACCATGTGTTAATTCAATTGCCTCTCTAGCCTTGAAGTGGATATTTTTGTGGATTATTACTATCAGTGACACCCGAGTGCTCAGTGTACAGTAGTTCTGCATTTCAAGACTTCAGTATCAGCCATGTTTTGGTGAGTACAAATAATACAATCTTTTTTATTTTGTATCTGTTTTGGCATGTTTGAGCGAGTTCTTATTGTGTGAAGGGGCTAGAAGTAACCATTGGATGATTCGGACTTTCGGCTAATTCAACCCAGGTCTCCCTCCAATTAGTTCGAATTAGAGAGGGTTTACCTCGTATAGCTTCCTTATTTTCTTATGTACTTATATTCTACTCAAGAGTGATCGACGTAATACAAGAAAGAAATGGATCGGTGGATTGTGCTTATTTGGATCTTTTTTTCTTTTTCTTTTTTACATCACAAAGGACTGGCCAAGGCCACAACAAAAAGAGGTAACACAAAACCCGCTTAGTTGCCAGTCCCTAGAAAGAAGACAATAAGAGAATAAAATAAGGGGGGCGGGCCAATTTAGTTCAGTAGGTGTTTTGTCATTCTTCTCTTGAAAATATTTAAGTCATAGGAAGGTGGAAAAATAGAAACAGGAAGAGTTCCAGAGTTTACCAGTGAAAGGGATGAAAGAGTAAAGATACTGATTAACTCTTGCATTAGGAAGATGGACAGAATAGGGATGAGAATGAGTAGAAAGTCTTGTGCAGCGAGGCTGCGGGAGGGGGGGAGGCATGCAGTTAGCAAGTTCAGAAGAGCAGTGAGCATGAAAATAACGGTAGAAGAGAGCAAGAGAAGCAACATTGTGGCGGTGATTTAAAGATTGAAGACAGTCAGTCAGAGGAGAGGAGTTGATGAGACGAAAAGCTTTTGACTCAACCCTGTTTAGGAGAGCTGTATGAGTGGATCCTCCCCAAACATGTGAGATATACAGTCGACTCTTGATTTAACGGACCTCGGTTTAACGGACTCCATTTTCGTGACAAATTTGCGGGCAAGAATGGCAAGCCAGACCGCTTATCGCCGCTCGAATTATCAACTCAACATAATTTATTATTTTCTCATATTATTTTGGAATGCTTGGGTTTTAAACTGCTGAGTACCAGCTAAATATAGTAAAAAGTACACCCACAGCCCAGCTGATTTTGGGTTTCTTATTTTTTTATTAAGGTGAAAAATGCAGCAAACAAAAATTATCACTCACCTCAAAAAAATGGGGGTTGTAGGGGGGGTGGGGCACCCTCAGATATCAGCTGATTTAAGGTTTCCGCGCGCCTAGCCCTTAGCTGAGCGCGCAGCATGGCAGATGTACGATGCGTCCAGTTTTCGGGTGGCGGTTATTTTCACACCACCCGAGCATCATGTGTGCCTTCATAGTTCATATATACCACATATGTATCACATAATGTCATAAGTCAATTTCAAGTGTGATAAGTGGACATAGTAAAGTTTTCTAAATGAGGCCGAGTGGCAACAGTTCGCCCTAGCGTCCCGGTAACCATGGCGACGGGCAGCCATGATGGATTTGTACCCCTGCATAACACACGTACACACGCACCTCGTTTGTCCCTCAGTAATGACTCATGCGCATTCCTCGTCCCAACAAGCCTATACTTGAGGGTTGCCACGCATATAAGGCATATCCCATACCAATCTCAAGTCAATAGCTACCATAGAACAGGATTAAATAAGGTCCAAAGTCGCGGCGAAAAATGTGGATAAGCTCGCGCCTTTAATCCGCCCCCCCTACCCGCACGGCGAGCCCACGCAGTTGCCGGGTACCGCCACTGTTGCCCCACATATCAAGCAGTGCTCCATACCATTTTCAGGCCATTCCTTACCATAGAAACCGCATACCAGATTTTTAAATGGCGGACGCACAGGGTGCGTCGCTGGGACTGGGCGTTACATACATAGTTGACGCATCACGTGCGTCGCTGGTATCCAGCGGGTTAAGGAGTTTTGATGTATCAGATATTAAGATATATAATGAAGGAACCTGTGTTGCTAGTGATTAAGTGGTAGGTGTGTATTGTTTAATATAGTGACTATTAGTGTTATGGCGTGGCCGCTGCAAGACTGTCTCCCTGTCACCTCAACACCCTAAATCACCCTTATTTAAGGTGAAACGCAGTGGTACACTGACCTAAATAGTGACACGTGTATAGAACAGCTCATCACAACCATAATATATATATATATATATATATATATAAAAATAAGCAATAGTCATGATAATAACCAATACCTTTGACAGCCACAGCCTGCGTCTGGCTTGTAATAATTTGTTTACCCTTCACTAGCCAGACGGTGAGAGAAAACGTAATATTTTAAGGATAACTCATCACTTTACGGGAAACTTTTTCTTCCATTTTATGTCATTTTGGGGTGATTATAATGTCTCATGATGCTGCTGCTGCTGCCAGGCGTGGATGAGCGCCTTGAAAGTATTTTCATATAGTTACTCATATGTATGAATAATAGCAATTAAAATGCAATTATATGTCTACATTCACCTAGAATAATGATATTTCATAGCATACCAAGCAGTAATGAGCGAGCCTGGATACTTACTACCTCTCCTAATACCACTCCCGTGAAGTCGTGGGCGAGTGTGCCAAATCCCTGATGTAGCGCCAGTCACTGTTTACCTCCCAACATAGCTACACGGTCTGGTTGTGTTTGTGATTATTTTTTATTTATTTCACAGCATGTAGAGCGGACCAAATCCAGCATGTAGTGCCAGTCACTGTTTACCTCCCAAAATAGCTACACGGTCTCGTTGTGTTTGTGATTATTTTTCATTTATTTCACAATTTTTCCAGTTTTTCCTATATTTTCACCACCTTGGGAAAATACCTTCACACTAACGGACAATCGGCTTTAACGGACCACTTATCCCCCCTTTTAGTCCGTTAAATCGAGGGTCGACTGTATTCCATACATGGGTGGATAAGGCCCCTGTAGAGAGCAAGCAACTGGGAGGGAGAAAAAAAGGATGCAGACACCACAGGACACCTAACTTCTCAGAAGCTGCTTTAGCAAGAGATGAGATGTGAGATTTCTAGTTCAGATTTTTAGTAAAGGATAGTTCAAGAATGTTCATTGTAGAATAAGGAGACAGTTGAGTGTCATTGAAGAAGAGGGGATAGTTATGGTAGGTTTTGTTGAGTAGATAGGTGAAGAAATTGGGTTTTTGAAGCATTGAACAAAACAAGGTTTGGATCTGAAGAAAGCATTTGATAAGGTACCCCATAAAAGATTGTCATGGAATCTGGAATACGAAGGAGGGCTGGATGGGAATGTCCTGAAATGGATGAAGGACTACCTAAAAGGGAGACGGAAGAAAACTGTAATAAAAGGCTGTACGTCAGGGTGGTGAAGTACGGTAAGCGGAGTACCAAAAGGCTCAGGATTAGCACCTGTTATGTTCCTGATTTATGTGAATGACATGGAGTTTGATTTGAAAAGTTATGTGAGCCTGTTTGCAGCTAATGTGAAAATTATGAAGAAGGTTAAAAATGAGGAGGATTGCAGACTCGTACAGGAAGATTTGGATGGAGTATATGAATGGAGTAAAGAATGGAAAATGGAATTTAATTCTAAAAAATTGCAAAATATTAAAATTTGGTAGGAGTGAAAATAGAATAAGATAGAATTACAAAATGGGAAGAGAAGAGAGATCAATAAAGCAAGTGAAGAAAAGGATCTTGGAGTAATAATTTAGGACGATTTAACACCATAGAAACACATTAGTAGAATTGTTAGTGTTACATATAATTTAACAAACATCAGAACGGCCTTTGTCTATATGGACGAGGACATGATAAAGAAATTGATTGTGGCCATGATATGCCCTAGACTGGAGTACGCCACAGTAGTTTGGTCTCTACACAAGAGGAAGGATGTAAAGAAGATAGAAAGAATACAGTGGGCTGCCTCAGTGTTCCTAGCCTATCAGACCTGACTTAACATAAGAACATAAGAAATTAAGGAAGCTACAAGAGGCCCCGAGACCTGCACGTGGTAGCTCCTGTAAATGAACATGACTTATGAGGAGGCTGAAGAAATTGGGGTTGCCACCATGGGAAGAAAGACGAAAAAGAGGAGACTTGATAGCAATGCATAGAGCTGTCAGGAATGGAGAGAGATGACAAAGAGGACATGTATGTATGGGACGTAGGAGCCACAAGAGGACATATGAAGAAACTTAAGAAGACAAGGTGCCTTGAAAGACATGAAGAAATAGTTTTCCCTATCGGTATATTCATATGCACTGGACAGTGAAATTATAGATGCCAAAAGTATTCGTATTTTTAAAGCTAAGATTGACCAAATGAGAAAGGAGACGAGACCCCACGAGTGTAATTTATTTCCCATATATCACAACTAAGTAAATACAACTAGGTAAATACACACACTGTACTGTTGTTTCTTTCTGATGTTGATAGAAAGCAAACTCATCAGTGTATGGAAAAAGTAAACACAGTAAAAAAAAATGGTAATATGGAATCCAATAGTTGCTAGCGCACCTTCAACTCTCCTTAAATACATGTACTTTGCGGAAACCTCTCGAGGAGCAGCTTCACTTCCGGGTGGGTGGAGCGGGCGTGCCTGCGCATGTTGGACTTCTGCGAGAAGCCCAGCCCACAGACTGGGCAGGGGAAAGGCCGCTCCCCTGTATGGGTGTACATGTGGTCTTTGAGGTGGTGGCGCTTGCCAAACAGCCGATGACAAACCAGGCATGGGAAGCCCAGGCCTGCCCGTCCTCCTCCATCCTACAAGAAAAACCAAGGCCTCACTCACTGACCCTTCAACCCACCACCATCATCACCACCAGTGCCCTTTGCTATGGTACATACACCACACAGATCCACCACCACCACTGTTTCTCAGTCTTTACAAGCAGTCTGGATGGTGCCCTGACTCATCTTCTATTCTGTTGACTAAGTACTGATGCTGCTGCCCTCGCTCCTCCATTCTTCTTCCTGCTTCTAGTCATTAACATTTTAATGCTTCCTAATGAACAATTAAGGATATGCCCTATGATATACGGGTCATGCATACATGGTCTGGCATTTGGCTACTAATGGTGACAAGATAAAGCTCACCCAAAGACTAGTGTATACTTGACTTGTTACTAGCGCTCCATGCCAACCAGAACAATAGGGGCTCAGGCACTTCCCAACTTATGGAATATTACGAATTAACCAAAATTCCCCCTTCCGTACAATAAATGCAAAAAAAAAAAAAAAAAATCAACACTCACTAGTTTTGATGCAACAGACGAGTTTTCTCAACAGAGCAGAGGGAGGCTTTGTATGTACATTTTTTTCAACTACTACTCTGCATCACTCACTGGTAGATTCTGGGGGCAGGGGGTGGCCAACCCCCTCATGACCCCCTTAAAAGGAAAGGCTCAGGGCAAACTTAGCGAGCGAAGCGTCCCAACCACCGCATACACCCCAATTCCTATGTTTTGTTTACTTGTGATGTCATTATCGGATCTTGATCTTGATATGATAGATCTTGATGGGTTCATTGATGATGCGAAGCATAACTCACCACCTCGTTTGTTATTTTCTTCATGAATATTATATGAATATGCAGATTGAATATGGTGTCTAAACACAGTATATTTCCATGAAACTATACGCATCTTTTTCCACCAGAATAATTTTTTGAACTCCGTAGATGTATGCACTTGTACAGTGGAGGCATAATATATGTACAGGAGAACCTCATTTAACCGGCATTTAAAACAACGGCAGCCTCAAAACAACGGCACTAATCGACCCAGGCATTAATTAAGTATAATTATTTCAAAAACTGAGAAAATCGGCAGAAATTTAGTTGGGCAAGGCTGTGGTCTACACAGACTCCCTCTCCTCACTCCACCTCCTCCTCTCCCGCCATCCACGATCCTCTACGTCCCTCTTCCACACCATCCAGAGGGCCCTTCACCTTACCAACGAGGGGTGGGAGATCGTCTTCCAGTGGGTTCCCTCCCACGCTGGTATCCCAGACAACGAGGTGGCTGATTCTGCTGCCAGGATGGCCTTAACAGATGTAAACACGACACCCTTCCCTCTGCCGCTCTCCGCGGCCAAACGCCTGATCTCCCGGGTCTGCCGCTCCACCTGGAATAACACACTCGGCGATGCCCTCCGCATCACCTCCATGGGCCAATACCGCAGTGACTCTTCTCCCCAGCCGTGGATACGGAAAAAGTCCTGCGTCCTGGATGTCACTCTCACCCGCCTCCGCCTGGGGCACACGACACTCACAGCTCACCTGCATCGCCTCCGTCTGTCCCCTGACCCCCACTGCCCTTGGTGCATGAATTTTCCGGAGACTATTGAACACTTTCTGCTGCAGTGTCCGCACTTCCACTCACACCGTGTAGTGCTACAGTCTCAACTCCTCGCCCTGAACGTCACCACCTTTAACCTGCCCACCCTGCTGGCGGCGGCTGGCGTTCCCCCCTCTCGGCAACACGCCGTCATCCGCCTCACCTGTGCCTTCCTGAGGAAGACAGGTCAACTACCGTGCCTGTGATAGCATCATAGGACATCACCAGGGCTCATAGTGTTCCCCAAGGGATCCTCGCAGCCCTAAAACAACAACAACCTCCAGAAACCACAGTATTTATTGGGATTTTGGGCGATTCCATAAGAGTAACTCCCAAAACAACGGCAAAACGGCATGCGCTCCCCCCGAAGGTGCCGGATAAACGAGGTTCTCCTGTATATATATATAATATATATATATATATATATATATATATATATATATATATATATATATATATATATACAGTACCCTCCCGAGTTTGGCGCTTGCTTTCTTCCTAAGGCATAGCGCTAAACTCGAGGATCGCAAAACTCAGGTTTTGAAAACAATGAAAAAATGCTTATTTATTCCGGTGCGAGGTGTAGTACCGTATTTTACGGCTTATAAGACTCACTTTTTCCCCCAAAAAATACCCTGAAAAATACTCATCCGTCTTCCAAGACGAATGTTGTAGTACAGGGAGGTCCCGTTATACGAGCATTCGCTATACGAGAATCCGATGATACGAGATGTGTAAATTAGGGTCTATTTTCAATATACGAGATCGAAAATCCAATGTTACGACATTCAAACTGGGGTGAGTAAAATTACCAAGTTATTTACTAAAGTAAATTACAAGTTATTTACTAAAATTATTAAGTCATTTACTGAGTATATGATTTTACCTAAGGTTGTACGATAATCAATCTGAAAATATGATAATTCTGGTGGCTCAGTACGACAATGTGGCCTACAAAAATTCACAACCCTGGGCGAGAAGCCAGCAACGGAGGTAGTATGGCCAGCAACAACCTGCTCTCGCACTACCTAGATACTACTTTCCCTAATGATGGAAGCTACAAAGCTGATTGAAAGCTCCCTCGATAGGTCGTAAACGAGTAGGAAGGTTGTGACTGGCTAAGGCGTCATCCGTCACCAGCCAATGACAAACAGTTTTTAAAACTTCTCGACCAATAACAAGCCAGCGATACATATTTCCGGGCAAGAATGGCATGCCAGACTGCCTCTCCGCCTTCTGTCCCCGTCATCTAAAACTAATTCTCGTTTTATTTTTAATGCTTGCGTTTTAAGTAGTTTTAATGTATCAGATAGTAAGAAATATAAGTAAGGAGCCTGTGTTGCTAGTGGATTGGTGGTAGAAGGTGTGTATGTGTGTTAAAATGGTGAATATTTGTGATATGGGGCGGCTCCGCGGCAAGTATTTCTCCGTCACTCTCTGCCTCGCCAGCTCGGCCAGCAGTCACCTCATCATAACATCTTTAAATCACCCTTATTTAAGGTGACACACGGTGCTACATTGATTTAGATAATGACACGTGATATAACATCTCACTATAATCACTAAGTTGTATAATAACGAGTGATAAGACGTTTAAGCCTGCCCAAACCTACCTTGGTGGAGGAGGCGGCGGCCTGCCCCGTCCGCCGCCTCTCTCAAAAACCGCCGTCATCCGCCTCACCTGTGCCTTCCTGAACAAGACGACAGTCAGCTCCTACACCTGTGATAGCACCATAGGATATCACCAGTGATCATAGGATTCCTCAAAGGGTCCTCGCTTTCCTACTAAATAATTACCAAGGAGATCTCCGCTGGCGGCGGACATCAGCTGCCGCCCGCACAACACAACACCCCGTTATCAGCTGTATAATATGTGCCTTCCTGATGAAGTCAGGTCAGCTCCCACTCATGTGATAGCACCATAGGATATCACCAAGGATCATAGGATTCCTCAAGGGGTTCTCGCATCCCTACTAAATATTACCAAATTTTATGATAGCTTGAAAAACTTTTTTTTTTTTTTTTTTTTTTTTTTTTTTTAAATTGTTGGGGTCCTGGAACCAAACCTATATTTTACCATTAGTTATGTGTTTCGTTATACGAGATTTCGCTTTATGAGTATGCCAGGTGGAACCTAACTGCTCGTATCTTCGGGACCTCCCTGTATTTCCTCAGTACTCAGTACCTCAGTACAGTCAAACCTCGATATAACGGACCTCGATGTAACAGACTTCGGATATAACGGACTCCATTTGCGTGACCTTTTTTTTTCTTTTCTATTTTCTTTCTTTCTTTTTTTCATATTAGACCGCTTATCGCCGCTCGAATTGTCAACTCAACATAATTTTATTATTTTCTCATTTTACTTTGGAATGCTTGGGTTTTAAGGAGTTTTGATGTGTCACATATTAAGATATAATATTATAAAGAAGGAGCCTGTGTTGCTAGTGATTTAGTGGTAGAAGGTGTTTATTGTTTAAAATAGTGACTATTAGTGTTATGGCGTGGCCGCTGCTATGTCTCCCTGTCACCTCAACACCCTAAATCACCCTTATCTAAGGTGACACGCAGTGCTACACTGACCTAAATAGTGACACGTGTATAGAACTGCACTTCACAACCATATAATATATATAATAATGAGCATTAGTCATGATAATAAGCAATACCTTTGGAAGCCACGGCTGAATCTGGCTCATAGTAATTTGTTTACCTTTCACTAGAGCTTGAGCTTGACTAGCTACACGGTCTGGTTGTGTGTGATTATTTCTCATTTATTTCACGTGTAGGAGCGGACCAAATTCAGCATGTAGTGTCAGTCACTGTTTACCTATCAACATAGCTACACAGTCTGGTTGTGTTTGTGATTATTTCTCATTTATTTCACAATTTTTCCATTTTTTTCATATATTTTTCCACCCTTGGGAAAATACCCTCGCTATAACGGACAATCGGCTTTAACGGACCACTCCTCCCCCCCTTTAGTCCGTTATATCGAGGTTTGACTGTACTTACATGTTACAAGTATTTCAAATACCATAGGACATTCAAATCAACTCATATGTCCTCCTGGTGTGATGTTTACGTTCCGCGTCTGAGGCTCGGCAGATTGCTGCCATCAACGCCATCTATCCTCGGGCGGAGCAGAAATAGATGGGCTGTTTCCTTAAAAAAAAACGAGCCCCTGTCCACCCAGCAGTGAATGGGTACCGGGTGTTAGCATGGGATTTGTGACCCGCCTCCCGGGGTGGTGGCTTCGGCCAACACTAGAGGAGAGGAGGAGGAGGAAGAGAAGAGAGGACCTATAGATAGTATGCACTGACGTCACAAAGCTCTGCCCTGAGCACATGGTTGGCCGACAGTGGCCGTGCAGTGATGTAAACAAAGGGCATTACTTCCCCTGTAAACGCGGTACACTCACGCTAACTAATCTCTTTTTTGACGGCTGGGAAAGAGATTGATGGTGTTCATCTGTCAAACTATGTCCTCCAGATGTTGGACTCTGGATCTATTACATTAAAAAATGTAAGGAAATAGGGAATATAGATCCATATAACATACCACGGCACAAGTGGAAGGACATCACAACTCTGCTTGGTGGCGATCTGCCAGGCTTATTACGCCAGTTATATATACCACTACCTTGTGAGCTTTTAAAGTATATATAATCACTCTACCCATGTCTAAGAATAGTCAATTCGCACTGGAGTATAAAACACAGCTTAAGCACTGCGAAAGTAGCAATAATAATGAGCTGTAGCTACTGTGTACGTGAGAGGAGCGATGACTACGGTGTGAGGGAGCGGAGGCCACCGCAGAGAGAGCCTCGCTCAGTCGCTCACACAATCAGTGAGTAAAGAGGGTAGCGCCCTTGCTTATAAGCCGATTGATGATGATATTTATTTAGTGAATGCTAATTTATGGATGGTGCTAATTAATTTATCAGAAAACGAAATATATCAATGGAAAGCTATTAAAATTCCGCTTCTACTGATATGCTCCATGTTATAAGCAGTCTCGCAATATTTTAAACGGCGACGAGTTTAAGTGAATTTTAAGTTCATGCATATTTCTATAGTCTCATGATGGCATTTATTTATTGTGTTGTACTGTGTTTTATGTGATAATCATATAGAATAAACATTTCCGAAGATAACAATATCATTTATACTGATAAATGTATTTGGTAGGGGATAAATTACTATGGATTAAGCTTTTTCCCCGGGTTCCTCGGCCAGCCTCACAGCTAGTCGCATTGTTATTGTTTATCACTTGATCATGACGTCATGTGCATACTATCTATACGAAGCGATACTAATTGGAATAGGTCACAAGAAGAAGAAGCCTACCGAGAAAATTTGTAGATTTTACTAGAAAATCAGTTTATTTAGTTTTTCTTATAAATTTCTTTCCAAAATCAGGATGAGTCTTCCAAGACGTCTTATAAGCCGTATAATATGGCTATTAGAGGTATTCGTGGCAGTTCTGGCAACCTGGTCTAAGGCAGCGCGCGTGACGCCAACGGTAGGAAGACATGTCCCGTACGTCTCTTAGGGGAGGCGGTAGCCGAGTGGCATTCTCGGTGACCCGAGTTCGATCCTTGATGAGGGCTGTAAAATCCACTTAAAATCTTTCTCTGCACCGTCGAGTGGCCTAAGAATACCCACATCCTGCCCATTAACTCTACCTTCGATTGCGAGTGGTGAGGAGGACACAGCGGGGCGGCATGAGCCTCTAATCACAGGCGTCACTATAACAATCCCGCCTGCGCCACCACGGGCGAGGGCCAACCATCACAGCCCTCAAGTGAACCTCCAGGGCCTGCTATCCCACCCCTGTAGGTCACTGCATAATGGCGCTATAGCCACACATGTAAAAAAAAAATGTACGAAGCAACGCATGACTCGGGGAGATAATGCGCGAGTCGGGATGGTAAGAATATAGGACTCGGCGCGAAACTTGAGAGGTTACTGTATGTATATATATATACTGTATTTGCCGGCACATAAGAAGCAGTTTTTTCCCTAAAAAAGGAATGCAAAATTCACTCTGCGTCTAATGCGGCCATATTAGCGAATGAGAGGTCGGGCTGAGAATGCAGAACAGCTGGTGGTGTATTACTAAGGAGGTCTGGAGTGATCTGTGTTGAGCAGTAGTCCACTGAGCACAAATTTGTAACTGTGAAACTGTGTTATCAACAGTAATGCATAATACTAAGAAAAGGTTGGAGATTAAGAGAAAACAAGAGCTGGGGCAACAAGACAGCGATTGCTGCTGCCAAGTTGGCCATTTAAGATGTAAACATCATCCACCTCCCGCTGCTGCTCTCCACTGTAAAACGTTAGATATCTCAGGTCTGCCGCTTCACCTGGGATATTTCACTCGGCAACGCCCCCCATGCCCCCACCAGGGGTCATTACCGCTCAGACTCCTCCCCGCACCCATGGAAAAGACAAACATCCTGCATCATAGATGTCGCCCTCACCCGCATTTGACTCTGGCCACACAAGTTGACACAACAGTTGGAAGGAGATGATAGAAGGGAGGCAGGAAATGGAGATGGAATTTACGCTCGGACTGAGTATGGTTGATAAATGGAATAGTGAAACAATGAGCATGTTAAAGTTTTATTTGAAGGAGTGTGAGCATTGAGAGGGTGGTGTAGTATCTTAGGGAGTCCGTATATACACACAAGGATGGAGAAAGGGCGTTGTGGCTTTGTAGTTTATTTGACAGCAAGTCATTGTACAACGTGGGAACAAGAGGTGTGCTGCGTGTGTGTTTCTGTGTGTCCCGTGGCTGACTGAATTACCTGGCTGGTGCTGCAGTTGTGTCGGGCGAGGACAAGTCAGGTCAGCGTCAGGTCACCCTCTAATCCTGGTCCCAGATAGGGGGGTGGCCTAAACTGATGCAGGTGTGTGTGTGCCTGTGTGTTAGCCCCACTACAGTGGTAAGCAGGGTGGGATAGGAGACAGCATAGGTCTTTGTACCACCTCAACCCCTCAATCCTCACCCCTGTACCTCTACGGATAAGGAAACTGTATGAAAGAGTGCAACATTATTACAGGTGTAAACCAGGGCAAATATCGTCGATCCCGACAAGGGTGCCCTTCAACAATAACAACAAGGTAGAGATGGTTACCTTACAGTGTTACCTAAATATCTTCATCAATTTTTGTTATTAGGCAACCACCGATTTCGAGGCCGAAACTTAGTTTTCCAGAATAGTTTTGATGTGTTTTGAATTAATCTGGCTCTCGTTTTTGTTGGAAATCAATGTTTGTTTACATGTGTGGGGAGGGTCACCCTGCCCTACCAGGTCCACCCCACAAAGATTGCTATGCTTCACACTGCCATAGTACACTAGGGTCCCGCATAGAACGTGTTCGCATAGAACTTTTCCCTTATAGAACGAACGACCTAAAATATTATTCCAAATTTTTGTTAGGAACAAATGTGATCATATAGAACGATTCCGGGATCAAAGTAGGGCAAATCCGAGGAGTTCTCATATAGAGCGCCAAAACATCGTACAAAACGAAGGTTGTGTGTCCCTGGCATGGAGTGAGGTGGGGCACGGCGGCGGTGTGTTGCCACGGAGGTGGGTAGAGGGTGGCATGAGGTGGGGAACGGCGGTAGCGACCGCGCAGTTTATATCGTCCATTATTACCAAAAAAACCCATTCATGTGAAGGATATATGTTGTGATCCATTCACAATATCGTCAGTTATCGTAATTTATTGATGGCTTTCATTCGACGGTATACTTTCGTCATTGTGGTTTTGTTTACAAGTTATCAGCTGTGAGCGGGCGAGCCCCGACCAGCCGTTCTAGAACGAGGCAGGCAAGCGAGTCAAGCCAGGCTTATGGCACGTAACCCTTCGCCCCCAGTACATAATCCCTATTAGATTTAAGGTAAGCAACAATATACCTATTTCATCATTTCTATGCATAACTTATATTTATATATCTATATATTTTTTTATATATCTTTTGGAATGCATGGGTGTGAATGAGTATAAATTTACGGGTACGGACAAGAGGACCGATCGACCAATATCAATTTTTCTCATAGGTTGCGTTTCACATAGAACGACCTCGTTTATCGACCAATTTCTCGTTCTATGTGGGACTCTAGTGTATTGCTAATTTTCGTTTTTTCTCTATATCATCTGCTACTAAACCAAACCCCACCTCTAACCTAACCTAACCTAATCTGATTTAACCTAACTTAACTTTCTGGCTGAAATAACGGTAGATTTTTGGTCCTACGTGTAATGCCATTATTATTCAATTGCGCCATGGGAAATGACTCAAAATACTCAGAATGAAGAAAGCTACATGATGATGTAGGTAAGAGTCCTAGGACTTTTCCAAGCCAACTACCAAAATAATACCAATATCTATACTGCAAATTTTCCACAAAATCTAAACACATAGCAGAAAAGCAACAAAGGCATACCTACATTAAATCTAAGCTATATGTCATAGGAGGCAAAATATTAGAATATCAATTCGTGGGGGTATCCTGCAATATATTATGACCGATTTTGGTTACCCTAACACTGTCATTTCCTTTACATTTTAACTAGTACACTGGATCCCGCATAGAACGTGTTCGCATAGAACGAGTCCCTTATAGAACGAACGACCTAAAACAATATTCAAAAGTTTTCGATAGGAACGAATGTGATCATATAGAAAGATTCCGCCATCAAAGTAGGGCAAATCCGAAGTTCTCATATAGAGCGCCGAAATATCGTACAGAACGAAAGTTGTGTGTCCCTGGTATGGGGTGAGGTGGGGCACAGCGGCGGCGTGTCGCCACGGAGGTGGAGTGAGGGTGGCTTGAGGTAGGGAACAGCGGTAGTGACAGCGCAGTTCTCGTCCATTATTACCAAAAAAAACATTCATGTGAAGGATATATGTGTGATTCATTCACAATATCGTCAGTTATCGTGATTTATTGATGGCTTTCATTCAACGGTACACTTTCGTCGTTGTTGTTGTAGTTTTGTTTACAAGTTGTTGTTATTTTAGGGCTGCGAGGATCCCTTGGGGAACACTATGAGCCCTGACTATGTCCTATGATGATATCACAGGCGTGGTAGTTGACCTGTCTTCCTCAGGAAGGCACAGGTGAGGCGGATGACAGCGTGTTGCCGGGAGGGGGGGACACCCGCCACCGCCAGCAGGGTGGGCAGGAAAAAAATGGTGACGTTCAGGGCGAGGAGTTGAGTGTAGCACTGCACGGTGGGAGTGAAAGCTTCTTCTTCTTCTTGTGACCTCTTCTGCTTTGGATCGCTTTGTAGGTCGTCTGTCAAGCTCGAGCGCGGACACTGCAGAGTCTCCGGAACATTCCTGCACCAGGGACAGGGGTCAGGGGACAGACGGAGACAGTGCAGGTCAGCCGTGAGTGTCGTGTGGCCCCGGCGGAGGTGGGTGAGGGTGACATCGAGGACGCGGGATTTTTTCCATATCCACGGCTGGAGGGAAGAGTCACTGCGGTATTGGCCCATGGGGGTGATGCAGAGGGCATCGCCGAGCATGTTGTTCCAGGTGAAGCAGCAGACCCGGGAGATGAGGTATTTGGCTGCGGAGAGCGGCAGAGGGAAGGCGGTTGTGTTTACTTCTGCTAAGGCCAATTTGGGAACAGAATCGGCTACCTCGTTGCCTGGGATACACTGCATCCTCGACAACACGGGTTCATACAACACGGTGGGGGTCAGAGCAACCCACTTCATCCGCACAACACTATTCGTATTCATACAACACGATCTGGCGATCCGAAAGCAAGGCAATTCCGCAACAGAAAGACACTTCAGACCACCGCCTAACGAAAAAATATGTAGATTTTACTACCGGTAGAAAATCTGTATTTTTTTCTTTTTCTTAGAAATTTCTTTCCAAACTTTCTCCCACCATTAGAATTAAGGTAAGGGACTAAGATGAGTGTATGTTTACTATATATTGATTACAATAAAGGCAATGTGTTAGTATGGGGGAAAAAGTACACAATTTCGGAGGTGTAAGATGTAAGATCCCTTACCCGCACTGCACGGTGCTGCACAACATGCAACTTGAGTACTTCCTCAGTACTTACCTGTTACAAGTATTTCAAATACGCTAAGACATTCAAATTTAAATAAGGGGAGGCGGTAGCAGAGTGGTTAGCGTCTCCGGGTGGCATTCTCGGTGACCCGAGTTTAATCCCCGACGAAAGCCAAAATCTTTCTGCACCATCGAGTGGCCTAAGAACACCCACATGCCCTGCCCATTAACTCTACCTTCGATTGCGAGTGCATTGGAGGACACAGGGGGGCGGCATGAGCCTCTAATCACAGGCGTCACTATACAAATCCTGCCTGCGCCACCACGGGCGAGGGCCAACCATGACAGCCCTCAAGTGAACCTCCAGAGCCTACCATCCGAGCCCTGGGTCACTGCCTACAGGTGCTATAGGCACAAATGTTATAAAAAAATATATATACAAAAAATAAACTAATCTGTCCTCACACTGTAATGTTTACGTTCTGTCTCTGGAGGCTCAGCAGATTGGCTTCTTCTTCTTCTTGTGACCTCTTCTGCTTAGGATTGCTTTGTAGGTCGTCTGTCTAGCTCGAGGTCGAGCTTGACACATATCTTCCTTCTATGCCACTCTGTAGCCCTTTCTTTCCCTGCCACCAACAGCGCCATCTATCGTCTGCTACCGTAGTTTTGATGTATCATTTACCACCAGGCTGTCACACACGTATCACAAGCTCTTTTCAGTCCTGGAAATTATCACCCATGGCGAATTCATCAATACAATTTACTAATACGCACTATCGCATACAAGCTAAAAGTTGTACGATACGCCAAAGAACATGAGAACAGAGCAACAAAAAGACCACTGCCTACCGAGAAAATCGGTAGATTTTACTACTTATTTTACTACCGGTAGAAAATCTGTTTATTAATTTTTTTCTTAGAAATTTCTTTCCAAACTTTCTCTCACCATTAGAATTAAGGTAAGGGACTAAGATGAGAGTACGTTAACTATATATTGATTATTGTAAAGGCATTGTATGTATTGCAATGTGTTAATATGGGGGAAAAAGTACAAAATTTTGGATGTGTCCACCATAAGTACATTATAACATGGGTTTCTATGATTCGTACAACACAATTTCATACAACAAGGCGTGCTGTGTCGCCCATAAAACCGTGTTATATAAGGATGCAGTGTATCATGAATTACTCACATGTACTTTACTGTGATTTCAAATCACAGTAAAGTAAAATTATCTTTGATCTCCATGTTAATCACAATCTTCGTATATATGAATGAATATCTGTAGTACGTACTTGTTTGTCTTATACAGGATTATTAAGAATGTGATAATATAAGGTACATCAGTATTGTGGTTCAAGTGAAGTATGACTGCAAGAAAGTTACGGATCCAAGTGCCATATCATATATATCTAAAAAAAAAACATAAATGTTTCTACAAAACACGCTGCCAGGCGTACGAACCATAGAACCTCACGAAAATGAAGCCGAAAATGTCCTTGAACTTAAAACTTGATTCTAGCTCTTGATTGCTAACTCTTGAACTAGCCTTCCTCTCCATACTTCTTGGTATAAAGCTGGACTCGTTGTGGACTCGTGGAGATACAAAAAAGAGCTGGGATAACAATAGTGAGTGCTCTTTGGGGTGGAACCACATGGAATGGTGTAGTTTGTTTTGGTCGACGGAAAAGTGTTGTACCGCCGGCATCAACACGTTATTCCCAAGACAAATGTTTCTATATAACATTTGTTGGCATTCCTTTGTTGTATTCAAATAAATGTATAAATCAAGAAAGTTCTCTGTGCATAAAAAGGTTGTATGTTTCTGGCCCTTCATCAGGAATCAGGAATAGTGGTGTGCAGTGAATCATTTGACAAATGCTTATTCTACGATTAATATGTACCATTTTATTAAAAACGTGCGAGAAAATTATCTACATATATTAATGTGATGAAACAGCAACAGAAAAGGTCTTATACTAAAGCCCACAGTAGTACCTTTTTACCATGAAAAAATAAAAATACTGGCGCTGTGTGGCAACCATAGCTTTCTCCGTCTATGCGCGAATTAGCGAGGGATACGTTTGAACCCCCCTCGCTAATTCATGAATTTCGGCAATTCTTGACGCCTTCCTAAAATGACGTTTCTATAGCCTTTTTTTTTTTTTTTTTTTTCCCCCTTATACACTACGCGCCAAAATATTGTTCGCCGCATCATAACAGACACTCCCATAAGGGAATTCTGAAAATGTACTCTATAGCAGCCTAGTGACTTCCGAGAGATATCCTACATATGGCAGCTTGTTTAAAGCACGGGCAGTCCATCAAGACCATTGAGGAATGTTCAGATGCCACTTGTCAATTTTAGACGAAGCATTTTGAAAAGGATCGCCTCACTCCCCGCGAGTAATTTGAACAGACGCGCGTTGGTATAACTATCATTATTTTCATAATGGGTGGCAAGAAAGACGGGCTTCGCCATAGTGGCAATGGTAAAAATTGTTGGTGGGGCAAATATCGCCAAGATGGTTGAATTGGTACCACATTCTAATACAATAAACCCTCTCCAATTCGAGCCTGTATGATTCAAACTTCGGATAATTCGACCTGTTTCAGGCCCAGTTTGAATTTTTCAACAACTTTCCATAATCCGAACTGAAGAATTGTCCGCACATTGTTTGAATTGTCAGAGTTTTCTGTAGCATCTTCCACCTCCTCTGTGCCATCTACTTCGTCAGCCAGCCTCCACATCGCCTCCAACACATTAAACACCTCATGCACTGATGACCTTACCTTACATTTCCCCAAAGTGACACCACTGTTGCGTTCAGTAATGGTCACCCCCCCTCCCCTGCAATCTCCCTGCTGAACGATACTGAACGCATCACAATAAACATTGCTACTGAGATAGCAGCTGCCGAAATTTATCTCTGTGGCTATTTTTATTGTTGCAGAATAACTTGCTGATGACTGTATTTGATGCAGCAGAAGATGAAGTATTAAGGAGGCAAGAGGAGGAGTCTTTCTTTGCCCTTTGTTTACATACCCTTATAGTGGCGCGAGCAGGCAACTAAGTAGCGATCCACCTCCCCGGGCTGTAGTGCGGGGGCTTGCGCTAGGCATATGACGTCACTGTGCGCCTCCGTGTGCACCCGTTTGTGTTGCATTACTTAACGCAGCCCTTGCCTGAAGACGCTATCAGTGACGCCCGAGTGCTCAGTGTACAGTAGTATTATATTTCAAGACTTCAGTATTAGCCATGTTTTAGTGAGTACAAGTACTACAATCTGTGCTGTTTTAGCATGTTTTAGTGAGTTCTTAATGTGTGGAGGGGCTAAAGGTAACCATCGGATAATTCAGACTTTCGGCTAATTCGACCCGGGTCTCCCCCTAATTAGTTCGAATTAGAGAGGGTTTACTGTAATAACATTAAACGTAGAATTGATCTCATTTCAGAAGATATTTAGGCTCAACTGATTCTGGCACTGTAAAAAGAAGAAACATTTTCTTTGCAGACGGATGAGTCTGTGGATATTGCAAACTATTGCAAAACTATTATTAGGTAAACACCAATTGTTACGTTGTAGCAACTGTAAGAAGGCTGTATTTACCTTCTAAACAGAATATGAATGTCTGTCAAGGCCAGCAACAGCTCGCTAAGTCTGATCAGACCCAGCCTTAAGTTTCAGCGGCTTAAATGGTACCAATATTGCGGCTTCCTCGTTTAGAGCATGGGTGGTAGGAGCAGCTTGCCAAAGACTCCAAGGCGCACGAGTGGATCAGACACCTTAACTCTCTTTCAGCATCCAGCCCTTGGTCTCCTAACAGTGCCATAGCAAACGCAATACATGTATCTGTAAGCAGGAGATGCACCCATACCAATGTAAGCAAGCATGGGGAAGCCTTGGCCGAATGGTTACCGTCTGGAAAAGGCAAGCTCGCTCTACAGAGTTCGAATTCCGCCAGGTGCCAAAAACTTTTGGCACTTGTCAAGTGGTCTTAGAACACCCACATGCTGCCCATTAACTCTACCTTCGACGGAGAATGCATCGGGGGACACAAGGGGGCAGCATGAGATTCTACTCGCAGGCACCACTATGGAGCGGTGGCTTGACAGCTGTGCTGCAGGTCTGTAGCAGGCGAGTCGGAGACGTCACAACATGGCGCCAGTTGGTTTAGAGCACATACATTTTCTTGTACTTAAATTGGCTGTATCATCAAAAATACTGTTCACATACAAAAATCAACATCACTGCCCTACTATATGAGGCTTGAAGATTTCCATTCTATCGTTACCTCAAGTAGAGTAAACGGGTCCATTGGCTTGGCTGAATTACAGGGAAGTCCCGTTATACGAGCATTCGGTATACGAGAAATCAATGATACGAGCTTAGTAAATTTGGGTCTATTTTCAATATACGAGATCGAAAATCCAATGCTACGACATTCAAACTGGGGTGAGTAAAATTACCAAGTTCAAAATGCGCACCCTACCACGTATGCATCTGGGCTGTCCTAGGCTGTATGATGATGTTGTGGTGGCCCCAAGCTTGGGGCCGCACACCTGGCTAATTATCCCTAAAGGTCAAGCCAACACCTGGCTTGGACCTGACTCGCTCATGACCCAAATTCCTCCCGCACCTCCGTTGCTGGGTTCCCGCCCTGGCTTCCTAGACCAGCTTCTGGCAGTTACCTACCTACCACCACAGTGAGAGGAACACAGGGAGAGGAGGAGTGGTGTTCCTCTCACTGTACTGGTTGGTAGTTAACTGACTGAATACAGGACTCCCGGGCTGGACAAAGGGGGATTTGGGTTGACCCCAGTCAGGTCACCCCAAGCAAGGCGTGACCTGAAGGGTAATTAGCCAGGTGTGCGGCCTGACCTTTAGGGGTAATTAGCCAGGTGTGCGGCCCCAACCTTGGGACCACTACATTTTATTTTAGCTTGAAAATCATGTCTTTGATGGGGTCCTGGAACCAAACCTATATTTTACCATTAGTTATGTATTTCGCTATACGAGATTTCGCTTTACGAGTATGCCAGGTGGAACCTAACTGCTCGTATCTTCGGGACTTCCCTGTATTCCGTTATATCGAGTTTCAACTGTAATTCAAAAGGTACATAAGGACAAAATTTGGAAAATAAACAAGGAGGTATCGCATTGCCAAAAACTTCCATCATCAAAAAGAATTTGCTCGTACGTACCGTAGAGAAGGGTGCAAATTAATTAATCTTGTATAATTGATTTCATATACTATAACGAATGCTTGTATAACGCTAGTACACCAGGGTCCCGCATAAAACGTGTTCGCATAGAACGTTTCCCCTATAGAACGAATGACCTAAAATATTAAAATTAAAAAAATTATTTATTATTTTTTTTTAAATAAATAAAAATCCAATTTTTTTGTTAGGAACGAATGTGATCATATAGAACGATTCCGCCATCAAAGTAGGGAAAATCCAAGGTGTTCTCATATAGAGTGCCGAAATATCGTACAGAACCAAGGTTGTGTGTCCGTGGCATGGGGTGGTGGGGCACGGCGGCGGCGTGTTGCCACAGAGGTGGAGTGAGGGTGGCATGAGGTGGGGAACGGCGGTAGCGAACGCCCAGTTCTCGTCCATTATTACCAAAAAAAAACTTCATGTGAAGTATATAATATTATGTTGTGATCCTTTCACAATATCGTAACTTATTGATGGCTTTCATTCGAGGGTACACTTTCGTTGTTGTGGGTTTGTTTACAAGTTATCAGCTGTGATCGGGCGAGCTCCGACCGATGTAACAGCGGTAGCGATCGCACAGTTCTCGTCCATTATTACCAAAAAAAACATTCATGTGAAGAATATATGTTGTGATCCATTCACGATATCATCAGTTATCGTAATTTATTGATGGCTTTCATTCGACGGTACACTTTCGTTGTTGTGGGTTTGTTTACAAGTTATCAGCTGTGATCGGGCGGGCGCCGACCGATGTAACGATGAGTGACCTCCAAGATGCCTCGGAACCCCTTGCTGCCGGTACACAATCCCTATTAGATTTAAGGTAAGCAACAATATGCCTATTTCATCATTTCTATGCATAGCTTATCATTTATATATGTTTTGATATGCATGGGTGTAAATGAGTATAAATGTATGAGTATGCACGGGAGAACCGATCGACCAATATCAATTTTTCCCATAGGTTATGTGTTTCACATAGAGCGAATTCACATAGAACGACCTCGTTTATCAACCAATTTCTCGTTTTATGTGGGACCCTAGTGTATACTGTACAGCCGTCCCTTATAAAATGCAGATTTGAAAGATGTTTTGAAAAACACTGACATAAATTGCCACCTCTTTGTGAATATGCTGGGTCTGAGCACAAGACAATGGTCGACACAGGTCTAACCCTTAACATTTGCGTAAGCTGATGTCACATACCCATAATGCGACCCTCCCTTGACTTGTGCATCAGAAGATTATTCTTTGCAGAGAAGTGCTTAAAAGATTTACAGTACCTTCAAGGAGAACAATAACTGTGAAGAGAAATTATGACAACATAGTGGCCTCTATAACCTTATACAGAGCAAGAATTTAAAACTTAGATCTGAAAGGCAAAAAACAATTTTTAATCAAAAGTACAAACTATATGATCTTGTGAAAATATGGAAATCCTACACTTTGTACTGTTTTACCCAGGATATATATGTGTGTGCAGTCAACATTAGCACAGTATCATCAGTCACTTTACAAAACTACTTTTCCTTAAAAGCAAAGACATGAGCATTGAAAATTTCCTCTTTCCCAAAAGTGAAAGTGAATATGGGAAAAAAACAGTTATATAAAATATAAAAAATAAGGAAAACTAAGAAATAACAAATGTCCACTGTGTCTAAGTTAGGTATAGATGGTAAAGATGGTTTAGGCCTAGTCTTGGACCAAGGCTGCTACTTTAGCAGTTATATAGTGTAATGAGTTTCAATGGTGTGAGTTGCAATTTTCGGATACGCATTACATAGACCTGCTACATTGACCGCATCTTAAAGGTACTACAGTACTTCAATGTCAAATGGGTAAATGAGGGATATAATTAAAATCTTCTCATATTTAAACATTTATAACATGTCTTTTTAACATAACTATAAAAATATGTCCCCGCATGCCAGGGTACCACACTCTCTCAGCATGAACGCTCCTCTCCCTCCCTAAATTCATTGTCCCTAAGGTGGGGTAGCATCATAGTCCCTTACTCCATCCCAATCTGTCTCACATCTGCTCAAAAATGAGCCGATGGGCATTGCGCACATGCCTCCTCATTGTTGACTTCTGAGCGAAGGCTGAGCCACAAACAGGGCACTGATAGGGTCGCTCCCCGGTGTGGGTGTACATGTGGTCTTTGAGGTGGTGCTTCTTGCCGAACATGCGGCCACAGACACAGCAGGGGAAGCGTGGGAGGGGCGGAGCAGGGAGGAGTCCTGGGCCCAGGCCCTACAAGAGAAACAACACAGTTCACGTTCATAAGGGTGACTAACTCACAAACAATCTCTCTCTCTCTCTCTCTCTCTCTATCTCTCTCTCTCTCTGCCCATATGGCTCAGTGTTTTAGTGTGGTGCGCCACTCTGTGGTCCCGCATTCAATCCCCACTTATGGGATTTTTCACTGACAAGTACGGCCAGTTAGTCCCCCTTGAGCAAGGGGATGGGTTGTGTGATGTTCTATCTTTAATAAAAAATCTGTCTCTATGAGCTCTATACTCTTTCCAGGAGGGTAACAGCTGGTGATCGCATGTCCAGAGCATGATCAAGGGCGCTGGTAAATTACAAAGTCCAACCAGCCTTCCACCTTTTCTCTCTTAGACCATCAATAACTGGAACTGTGATGTCCCTCAGTTGTCCCTGTGATGTATTCCTTTGTCATTTCTGCAATAGCATCTCTCTCTCTCTCTCCCCCCTCCCCCTTTTCATGTCATTCCTTGAATTACCTCCATCTTGAAATGCTTCAGGCCCTGTCTGGGCAATGAATGCAACATATGCAAACATTATATATCCTATATGGATAGAGGAGGCGGTGGCAGAGTGGTTAGCATCTCCGAGTGGTGTTCTCAGTGACCTGAGTTCGATCCTTGATGAGAACCAAAATCCTCTTAAATCTTTCTGCACCATTGAGTGGCCTAAGAACACCCACATGCTGCCCATTAACTCTACCTTCGACGGCGAGTGCATCGGAGGACACGGGGGTGGCATGAGCCTCTAATCACAGGCGTCACAATAAAAATCCTGCCTGTGCCACCACGGGTGAGGGCCAACCATCACAGCCTCAAGTGAACCTCCAGGGCCTACCATCCGAGCCCTGGAGGTCACTGCCTACAAGGGCTATAGGAATAGATGTAAAAAAAATAGAAAAAAATAAAAATAAATGTGTTCCCACTTCTTGCCCTTTAAAGTAATCGTCCAGACCCATTTTTTCTTTGCATGATTATGTTGAATGGTCATTCAAAATACCTAATCCACAAAAAATAATTCATTTCCACGCCTTATTTCCCTAAAAACATGACTTTTGTAAAAAGCGCGGGAAAAACAACAGCCCCGTTCCAGCCATGGCACGAAACTTGCCGATGACGTCACGTGAGGGCGACAATATGCCTCACACAGCCTACCTCTCCCCGGTGTACACACGTCTCCACACATATATCGTGGCCATATAGGTCGGGAACGGGTGATAAGCTCTCTGGAAAGGCACAGCTTTCTTGCTGCACCCATAACGGATGCAAGTACATATATGCCATATCGCAAAAAATTAATATCAGAAACACCCAAAATTCTTCAAGTACAGTCAAACCTCGATATAACGGACCGCTTATCACCGCTCGAATTGTCAACTCAACATAATTGTATTATTTTCTCATTTTACTTTGGAATGCTTGGGTTTTAAGGAGTTTTGATGTATCACATATTAAGATATAATATTATAAGGAACGAGCCTGTGTTGCTAGTGATTTAGTGGTAGAAGGTGTGTATTGTTTAAAATAGTGACTACAGGGAGGTCCCGTTATACGAGAATCCGATGATACGAGATGTGTAAATTAGGGTCTATTTTCAATATACGAGATCGAAATTCCAATGATACGACATTCAACCTGGGGTGAGTAAAATTATCAAGTTCAAAATGCGCGCCCTACCACTCCCGGGCTGGACAAAGGGGGATTTGGTTGACCCCGGTGAGGTCACCCCTAGCAAGCCGTGACCTGAAGGGTAATTAAGCATATGGCGCGGCCTGACATTTAGGGGTAATTAGTAGGTGTGCGACCCCAACCTTGGGACTGCAGTCAGGTCACCCCTAGCAAGGCGTGACCTGAAGAGTAATTAAGCATATGGCGTGGCCTGACCTTTAGGGGTAATTAGCCAGGTGTGCGGCCCCAACCTTGGGACCTCTACACTACCCTCTCTTGTATCACTTGGCGTCCCCTACATTACAGCGTCTTTTTTGCTTGTTATGCATGTTTTATGTTTAATTAATGTGGTTATGTTATTTTGTGTGCTATTTTCTCTTTCAGAATGCTTTTTAAACAGAATAGGTAGTACAGTGTGGGTAATATAGACGCTATGTGTTGTTGTGTTTGCTATAGTTTATTTTAGCTTGAAAAACATTTTTTTTTTTTTTTTTTTTTTTTTTTTTTTTTTTTTAATTGATGGGGTCCTGGAACCAAACCTATATTTTATCATTAGTTATGTGTTTCGTTATACGAGATTTCGCTTTACGAGTATGCCAGGTGAAACCTAACTGCTCGTATCTTCGGGACCTCCCTGAATTAGTGTTATGGCGTGGCCGCTGCTACGTCTCCCTGTCACCTCAACACCCTAAATCACCCTTATCTAAGGTGACACGCAGTGCTACACTGACCTAAATAGTGACACGTGTATAGAACTGCACTTCACAACCATATAATATATATAATAATGAGCATTAGTCATGATAATAAGCAATACCTTTGGAAGCCATGGCTAAATCTGGCTCGTAGTAATTTGTTTACCTTTCACTAGAGCTTGAGCTTGACTAGCTGCACGGTCTGGTTGTGTTTGTGATTATTTCTCATTTATTTCACGTGTAGGAGCGGACCAAATTCAGCATGTAGTGCCAGTCACTGTTTACCTCCCAACTTAGCTACACAGTCTGGTTGTGTTCGTGATTATTTCTCATTTATTTCACAATTTTTCCATTTTTTTCATATATTTTTCCACCCTTGGGAAAATACCCTCGCTTTAACGGACCACTCCTCCACTCCTCCCCCCACCTTTAGTCCGTTATATCGAGGTTTGACTGTACTATATTTATTTCTGAGTTTACGTGCATTTGTATTACCGCGGGGTTGGGAGGCCACCTCAGGTGACGTCACCGATCCGTGGTGCGTCGTCTGCTTGTCGTCAGGAGCGTTTTGGAAGCTCGGGGAATTTACAGATTTTGATTGCGGATTATTTAAAAACGGTTGACTGGATGCAAAAATTGACAACATACAATCACCGCAAAGAGTAATTGGACCTGCTTTGCAACTGGTTGCATAAACATGAATATCATCAAGGAAATAAGTAATACAAACATATTAGAGAATAGTGGCATTTATTTTAATATTTAGTCATATTCCCCTTGGCTTTAAGAACAAGTTTGAGTCGTTTAGGCATGCTGTCAGCCAGTTTCTGGAAGAAATTCAAAGACATCTCATTCTCCCAGATTGTTGTGATTTCTTGTTGCAAGCGCATGAGGGACCATGTGTTGCAGGACTGGAGCTTTTTCTTCATGACATTCCACCCATTTTCGATTGGGTTCAGGTCAGGACTGTTACCAGGCCACTGTAAGACCTCAATATTGTGATCAGTGAGCCACTTGGTAACCTTCTTGGCCTTATGACATGGAGCTCCATCGTGCATGAAGACGGTGCAGCCGTGAGTCTCGTATGAAGGCAAGAGTTGATCTTCAAGAACTCGAAGGTAGTGGTCAGAATTCATTGTAACATTTTTTGGGAGGAAGAACAAGCCTCCATGATCTCTTAAACCACTGAAACATCCCCAAATCATGACAGATTCGGGGTGCTTCACAGTGCGAACTGTGTTGGCAGGGTCGAATCTACTGACTGAAGGTGGTCGTCTTACTGTGGTAGAACGGCCCTGAATACACTTGAATGTCGATTCATCCGACCACATGACCTTCCTCCAGTCGTCAGCTGTCCAGTGGATGTAGTCAAACCTCTATATAACGGACCTCGATGTAACGGACTTCGGATGTAACGGACTCCATTTGCGTGACTTTTTTTTTCTTTTTCTTTCTTTTTTCATATCAGACCGCTTATTGCCGCTCGAATTGTCAGCTCAACATAATTGTATTATTTTCTCATTTTACTTTGGAATGTTTGGGTTTTAAGGAGTTTTGATGTATCACATATTAAGATATATAAGGAAGGAGCCTGTTGCTAGTGATTTAGTGGTAGGAGGTGTGTATTGTTTACAATAGTGACGATTAGTGTTATGGCGTGGCCGCTGCTACGTCTCCCTGTCACCTCAACACCCTAAATCACCCTTATCTAAGGTGACACGCAGTGCTACACTGACCGAAATAGTGACACGTGTAGCCATTCTCCTTACCATCGAGGGCTGGGAGATCGCCTTTCAGTGGGTTCCTTCCCACGCTGGTATCCCAGGCAACGAGGTGGCTGATTCTGCTGCCAGGATGGCCTTAACAAATGTAGACACAACCCTCTGCCGCTCTCCACGGCTAAACGCCTCATCTCCCAGGTCTGCCGCTCCACCTGGAATAACACGCTCGGCAATACCCTCCGTATCACCTCCATGGGCCAATACTGCAGTGACTCTTCCCCCCAGCCGTGGATAAGGAAAAAGTCCCGCGTCCTCGGTCACCCTCACCTGCCTCCGCCTGGGGCACACGACACTCACGGCTCACCTGCATCGCCTCCGTCTGTCCCCTGACCCCCACTGCCCTTGGTGCATGAATGTTCCGGAGACTATTTAACACTTTCTGCTGCAGTGTCCGCGCGTCCACTCACATCGTGTAGTGCTACAGTCTCAACTCCTCGCCCTGAACGTCACCACCTTTGACCTGCCCACCCTGCTGGCGGCGGCGGGCGTCCACCCCTCACGGCAACACGCTGTCCTCCACCACACCTGTGCCTTCCTGAGGAAGACAGGTCAACTACCGTGCCTGTGATAGCATCATATGACATCACCAAGGCTCATAGTGTTCCCCAAGGGATCCTCGCAGCCCTAAAACAACAACAACAGTTCTGGCGAGGCACGCAAGCGAGAGTTAAGCCAGATTTATGGCAACTTGCTTTTGAGTCACTAACCGAACCAAATCCCACGCTTTAACCTCCTAACTAAAGCCAAATCTGCATTAAAAGTGTCCGCGGCAAGGGAAGAACAGAGGCGATGTAGGTCACAAGAGGAAGAAAAGTGAGAGGCATGCCGCACGTAAACAAACACTTGTCTCTCGCCTCCCTATGAACAACATGTCATTATCTCCAAAAGTTTGAGTCCAAAACAATGTTTCCTGGAATCCAATAAGGTAAACAGAAACTATACTCTGAATTGTGTAGGGAATTTCGATCCTAGTGTAAAATAATACCATGTTCTGGTATGCATGGGTGTGAACAAGTATAAATGTACGGGTACGGGCGGGAGGACCGATCGACCAATATCAATTTTTCCCATGGGTTATGTGTTTCACATAGAGCGAATTCACATAAAACGACCTCGTTTATCGACCAATTTCTCGTTTTATGTGGGACCCTAGTGTATGTCAAGCTCGATCTCGAGCTTGACACATATCTCCTTCTTTGCCACTCTGTAGCCCTTTCTTTAGTTTTCTTTCTTTTCCTTTTTCCTTTTAGTTGTGACCATTTGTTTACCTTTCACTAGCTAGACGGTGAGAGAAAACACCAACATTTTAGGGATAACTCATCACTTTACGGGAGACTTTTTCTTCCTTTTTATCTCATTTTGGGGTGATTGATTATAATGTCTCATGATGCTGATGCTGCTGCCACGGCCATGCTGCCAGGCATGGATGAGCGCCTTGCTTTTATTTTCATATCTTTACTCATATGTATGAATAATAGCCATTCAAATGCGCTTATATATCTACACATAGCTACACGTCTGGTTGTGTTTGTGATTATTTCTCATTTATTTCATAATTTTTCGGGTGTTTTTCCTATATTTTCACACCCTTGGAAAAATACCCTCGCTCTAACGGACAATCGGCTTTAACGGACCACTTCTCCCCCCTTTTAGTCCGTTAAATCGAGGGTTGACTGTGGTCTTATGTACGTACAGATGGAAGAATGGTGGTAGCAAGATGTGTGTGATGTGTGAGACAGGAGTGGATGAAACTGTGGAGTACTTGATGCTGGAATGTGAACGGTATGAGTATGCTCGAACAAAGATGTTGGAGGTAGTGGTAGGAGAGGTCGGAGTGGAAGAATGGCGAGAGACGAGAGACAGGAGTGTGGATAGGCAGATGGAGTACCTACCTGCTGGGGTTGTGTGCTGAGTGGAGGAGTGACAATCGTGTGGCTGAAAGTGTAAAAGAATTCTTGGAGAATTCTTGGAGAGCACGCATGAGAGAGAATGAGAGGCAAGGGGCCCCTCAGTGATGGGGGATCCCGTATGAATGTGATGCAGAGAGAGGAATGAGGGGAAATTAAACACCTAGTTTTGCTTCTCTCCCAACAGAATACTACAAGTGTGGGAGAACGCCGGACCAAAGGCTTCACCGACAGCATCTGCTGGGTGAATCCCAACTCAAGCTCAAGCTCGTAGGTCCTCTCCTCTCCTGTCCTCTAGTTTTGGCCGAAGCCACCACCCCGGGAGGCAGGTCACAAACCCCCGACTAACACCCGGTACCCATTCACTGCTGGGTGGACAGGGGCTTGGGGCATTTTCAGGGTATTTGGGGGGGAAGAAAGTGAGTCTTATAAGCCGTAAAATACGTTACACCTCGCACTGTAATAAATAAGCATTTTTACAGTGTTTTCAATACCCGAGTATCGCGATCCTCAAGTTTAGCGCTATGCCTTCAGAAGAAAGCAAGCGCCAAACTCGGGTGGGTACTGTAATTGTGTAATTCACAAGCAATGAAACTAAATATATTTCAAAGTTATCATGATAACCACACATAACCACCACTAAGGGGACAAGAAGGTATAATAAAGTACAGCTCTTTAGGGTTATGTATGAAACAAAACATATGCATAATGTCCATTTCATTAAGATCGATATAAGTGCAAAAGTTTTTTTCCAAAATGTATAGATCTTAGTAAACAACATATAAAACCCACAATGCAGGAAAATATGTCTTTACAGACAGTAAGTACAGAGCAATGATTCAAAGACCACAATTTTTTACTTTCATCTTTGTAAAAATATGAAATGCATAGTATAGAATCTGGAAATGGAAAGGGCACCGTCAGGACTACAACCATTAACGCGGTATTACACTGATCAACGTGCCAGGCAAGGTGCTTGCCCATCTATTGCTGACATGGATCCGCAGTCATCTGCTGAAGCATCAGAGACCTCTCAGCAGTCTGGGTTCAGCATACCGGGTAAGTCAACAACGGACCGTATCCTAGCACTTCGTGTCCTAGTGGAGTGCCGTCGTGAGTTTCGACAGGGGATGCTTGCCGCCTATGTTGATCTCGAGAAGACGTTTGACTCGGGGCATCGTGAGTCACTCTGGGATCTTCTGCGACTTCGCGGGATTCCTGCAAGGACTATTGGTTTGATGACTGGCCTGTACTCTGTGACTGAGTGTTGTGAAGTGTGGGGGAGGTGTATCCAGCTTCTTTCCTGTGAATACAGAAGTGAGGCAAGGGTGCGTCCTTGCCCCATCACTTTTCAACACTTGTATGGACTGGGTATTGGGCAAAGTTGTAGATCAAAGTGATTGTGGAGCATCCCTAGGCAACACTAATATCACTGATCTTGTTTTTGCCGATGATGCAGTAATCGTTGCGGAGTCGCTTGAGGTCCTGGTGATGGCTCTCAAGGCACTGCACCGCCTTCTGAAGTGTTGTTTAGTAGGGCCGTGAGACCCTCTGAGGAACCCTATGAACCCTGGTACATCCTATGATGCTATCACAGGCGTGGTAGCTCACCTTTCTTCAGGAAGGCAAAGGTGAGGCAGATGACAGCGTGTTGTCCTGAGAGGTAGGCAGGGCGCCGAAGCAAGGCCGGCCGCTCGCCAGCAGGGTGGGCAGGGTTTTACATCTTATTACTCGTTATTATACAATATATATGTACATCGTAGTGATTATGGTGAGTTGTTATATACACGTGTCATTATCTAGGTCAGTGTAGCACCACGTGTCACCTTAAATAAGGGTGATTTAAAGGTGACGACTGGCGGGGCAGTGAGTGACGGGGAAACATTCTTGCCGAGGCCACCCTGTAACACTAATATTCATTATTTTAACCCACATATACACCTTCTACCATTAAATCACTAGCAACACAGGCTCCTTCCTTATATATCTTACTATCTGATACATTAAAACTCTTTAAAACCCATGCATTTCAAAATATCGAGAAAAATTATGTTGAGGTGGTAGAGTAGCGATAGGAGAAGGTCAGGCATGCCATTCTTGCCTGCAAATTTGTCTCGTTGGCTTGTAATCACAAGCCAACGAGATATATTTGCGAGGTCGAGAAGTTACTGAAACAGTTTGTCATTGGCTGGTGACTGATGACATCATTACTTGTCGAAGCCAGTCAAGGCCTTCCTTCCCGTATACTACCTACCGAGAGACTTGCTGGATATGATAGTAATGGAAGGTAGTATCTAGGTAGTGGGAGAGCGGGTGGTAGCTGGAGATACCACCTCCTATGCTGGATCGGGGCCCAGTATAGTATTTCCACTCACCACCTCTGAAGCCGTCATGATAATAATTCCCATGTGGTCTAGAGGCGACTTGTGGCAGCTTATAAAGCCACCTCCTCTTTTCCCTCAATGATACCCACGATCAAAGGCAGTGGTGAATCTGGAAGTTCAGAGTCACTCTCCATTGAACCGACTATGCCTGAAGGACCTCCAACAGGTGAGGATGGTGAAGCAGCCATAGGTAGAGGAGACGAAGGAGAGGTTTTCGAGCAGGGGTGTTGAGTCAGATTTTTAAAATTCCGACTCCGACTCCAGGAAATTAAAATTTTGCGACTCCGACTCCGCCCCTCCCTCTCTTCTGCAGTACAGTAGTAGACTTACTGCATTACATATTTTCAAGTTCATCCATAATATTAGTGCATATAATATTGTAAATGAGTAAAACTGATCAGTGAAATTCTAATAACTTATCATTCTGTTGTTTTTAATTGATGTTTAATGCAGTTGTGTGCATAAGGATGTCAACCGGTAAAGACTTTTAGCGAGCACTATATAGGTCATCCCGATGTTCCCCGAATAAGATGCGGGCCCTATGTTCCCCGGTACCGATGTTCCCCGCCTCCTAAGAGGTACCTTTGTTTCCCGGTGCCGATGATCAGAAGTATGAGAGTCTCTTATGAAGTACCGATATTCCCCGGTATCTATAAGGTGGTATATCTTATGTTAGGTTCAAAGGGTTCAAAAAGTGTAGGTTCAAAAGGTCAAAAAGATTTAGGTTTAAAGGGTTCAAAAATTTAGGTTCAAAGGGTTAAACAATATGGTTCAAAGGGTTAAATAAAATTAGGTTCAAAGGGGTCAAAACAATTAGGTTCAAAGGGTTAAAAAAAAAATTGGTTCAAATGGTTAAAAAGAATTAGTTCAAAGGTTTCAAACAACTTAGATTCAAAGTGTTAAACAAAATTAGGTTCAAAGGGTTCAAAAACTTTAGGTTCAGTGTTAAAATAAGTTTTGTTCAAAGGGTTCATAAAATTAGGTTCCGAGGGTTCAAAAAATTAGGATCTAATGGTTCGAAAAATTTTGAAGGCTTCAAAACATTTAGGTTCAAAGGGCTAAAAAAATTTAGGTTCAAAGAGTTCAAAAAATGTAGGTTGTGTTAAAAAAAAATATGTTCAAAATGTTTAAAAAATATGTTCAAGGGGCTCAAAAACTTCGGGTTCAGAGGGTTCAAAAGGGTTGAAAAAATTAACAGAGATAACAGGAAACATCGGCACCGGGGAACATTGGCACCAGGGAACATAGGTACCAGGGAATACCGGTACACACCCCTATATAGGTACCGTATATATATAATTTTGTAAAAGCGGGACATACATCAAAGAATTATAAAAAAGCGGGACATTACAGTCTGCCCCGTACGGTTAAATTGTTTACCTCATATCAATTTAGTCATCTAACTCCTATAATCGCATAATATTAAATGATCTTACCTATATAAAGTGATAACATACTGGCAGAGTCGGTGACTGTGGTGTTGTCTGTCTCTGATGAGCGTTCCTTGTCAACTGGTGAGCAGCCTAGCCCAGTGTTGAGACTTGAGAGTGGAGACACGTACGGGTAGCTACTACAGGAATCAGACTCGTCCGGTACAGGACGTATCACATGTCGTTGGGTACTTCTACATTGTCTAATAATTTATCTCAATGCCCTACAGATTAATTAATGCTTAACACAAAATATAACATTCCCACAAAATTAATCCATGTTAAATCAATATTCCCACAAGACTTCCCACAAATTGCTTGCTTGCAATGTCCTCCCACAAGAGCTCCCACAAAAGCTAATTTCTCCCACAATATGTGGGAATTTCCTACGAAGTGGCAACACTGGCCTAGCAGTACACCCAAGTACTTTACATGAGAATTGATCACGTAAAGGAGTCTGAGTCGGAGATATTTTTACCGACTCCGACTCCGGCCAAAAGTAAGCGACGGTGTTAATATTTTTTGGGGTTTACAGAATTTTTAGTGGATGACCCTTCCAAATGGCGGTCCGAATAATGTCGAGGTCCCAATAATGAGGGTCCGAGGAGTTATATCCGAGGGATCCGAACTTTTCACATAACAAACTTTTTTTGTTGAGGTGAAAGTTCGCTATTTCTGACATCTTTTGTATATAATGAACTATGTTTGCTACATTAGATGAGAGTTTGTATACTTACGTACATGCAGCCATCACAAATACTACACTCATAGAGGGAAATTAAAACAATACATGGTGAGGCACAGGAGGCAGGCAACGTAGGCAGGCAGGCAACATAGTGAGGCACGAGAGGACGTGAGAGGAGGTGTTTACACTCGGGCCGACAAAGCCAGACTGATCAGCACGCAGAATGCACCGCCACGGTCGTCTTTGTTTTCACTGCCACTGTCCAACCTGCATCAACCAACTCAATGCATCGTGAGTCACTCTGGGATCTTCTGCGACTTCGCAGGATTCCTGAAAGGACTATTGGTTTGATGACTGGTCTGTACTCTGGGACTGAGTGTGTTGCAAAGTGTGGGGGAGGTGTATCCAGCTTCTTTCCTGTTAATACAGGAGTGAGGCAAGGGTGCGTCCTTGCCCCATCACTTTTCAACACTTGTATGGACTGGGTATCAGTCTCATACAATCGATCGATCACACCACCTCAATCGTCATTTGAGGTGGTGACTTGGTGGAGACAAGACGTGCTCCTAACAGCTCCGTGTGTGTGTGTGTGTGTGTGTGTGTGTGTGTGTGTGTGTGTGTGTGTGTGTGTGTGTGTGTGTGTGTGTGTGTGTGTGTGTGTGTGTGTGTGTACTCAGGTCAGACCTGAGTTAAGATGTCAGCTGCAGAGGGGATTAGCATCGAGTGTTTTGGTTGAGGCGGGGAGAGAAGTGGCGCTGTGTGCTTCTGCTGTGGTGGAGAGTGGTAGTGTGGTAGTAATAAAGGAGGCTGAGGTGAAAAAGAGTGTAGTAGAGGGAAGGAGAAGGGTCGAGGGGGAGTGTAGTGAAGGGTGTGGAGTGGCTCTTAAGGCTATTCTGGAGGCGATCGACGAACTGAAAAGGTCCTTTGCAAGTGAAGTGAACGAGTTGAAAAGCATGGTGAAGAAGCAGGAAATAGAGATACGATCTCTTAAGTGTAGAGGTGGTGGTCCAAGTGGAGTGAGTGGAGGGGCACATGCGAGGGATGTATCTGGAGGGATACCAGAGCGGGACGTGCCTCGGGCGACTACTATGGTTCCTAGTAAGTCACCAGGGATTGGTGAATGGAAGGTAGTTGATCATGGTGGAGCCCCCCCGAAGGAGATAAAGGTAAACAATGACCATGTTGTGTGCACAAACTCATTTCAGGTACTCTCGGGGCTGCAAGAGGAAGATACAGAGGTAAGGACGGTAGACCATACATCATTACCCGAAGGTAAAATCTTGGTTGTTGGTGACAGTCAGATTAGGCATCTCGACAGCAGGTTCTGTGACAGGGATGGGATGCGCATGAAGTCGGTGAGTTACCCAGGGAAGGGGATAGGTTATGTTAGTGATAAGATAGTTGAGTGCATGGCGGACCAAGGGAAAAAGCCCATCGTCTGCCTGAGGGCTGGGGGAAATGATGTTGAGTGTGTAAGAAGTGAGGAATTGCTACGGCTGTTCAAGGAAGCTGTAGGTAAAGTTAGAGACAGGGGGGGGGGTCCCTGTGGTGTGTGGTGTCCTTCCAAGACGCTATGTTGACGACTTGTGGTACTCCAGGGCTATTGCGGTGAATTGCCAGCTGGCACTTCATTGCAAAGCCAATGGTTGGGCCTTTGTCGACAGCTGGGACCTCTTTTTCGGGCATAACCACCTCTACCGCAGGGACAGGGTGCACTTTTCGAGGAAAGGAGTTCAGATCTTGTCTGAATCCCTTGAAAGGGAGGTAGATGCACTGCAGGCTTTTTTAAGATAGAGAACCGGGGATTAGACACTGGGGTCGGGGCAAAGGAAACTTGCGACACTAGGAGGAGTTTCAGAAGGCAGGGAACTAAAGTGATTTGTAAGAAGAGAGAGAGGAGGGGTTTAGTTAAAGATAAAGGGAAAATGGACAAAAAGAAGAGTTGCTTGAAGGTTTACTATACAAACAGTAGGAGTATTAAACAAGATAGATTTCCTGAGAGGAATAAATAGTGTAGAGGATTTTGATACAGGAGAACCTCATTTAACCGGCATTCAAAACAACGGCACTAATCGACCCAGGCATTTTTTTTTTTTTTTTTTTTTTTCGGGCCTCCAGCAGGGAGGACCACGGGCTAGCTTGAGCCCGTCAGAGAGATCCTGTGAAAAAAGAGAGGAGTGAAAAAAAAGAGAAAAGAGAAAAAAAAAAAAAAAAAAATGGGATTTTGGGCGATTCCATAAGAGTAACTCTCAAAACAACGGCAAAATGAGTTATCCAGCATGCGCTCCCCCCTGAGGGTGCCGGATAAACGAGGTTTTCCTGTATAACAGCATTAACAGAAACATGGTTGGATATGTCAGGAAAGGAATTTAATCCGGAAGTCGAGATAGCTGGGTATAAGTTATTTCACAAGGACAGAGTAGGCAGGCGAGGTGGAGTTGCGCTTTATGCAAGAGATACATTGCAGTGCTGTGTTAATAATGTTATAAAAACAGATGATAGCATAGAGTCTATATGGGTGGCGGTTACGGAGGGAATTGAGAAAATGGTTTTGGGTGTAGAGGCCTCCAAACTTATGTAAAGAGGATTCAGCTCCTATATGGGAAGAAATAAACAAGACCTGCAGATATAATCGACTATGCGTGGTGGGAGATTTTAATCTTAGGAATATAAACTGGGATTTAATTATAGGAGACAACAGCGCAGAGGAATTGTTAAATATAATCCAGGATAACTTCCTAAGCCAAGCAATCAAGGAGCCTAATAGAGGAGATAATATTCTAGATTTATTACTGACAAACAGAGAAGATTTAGTTACAGATGTGGAGGTCGGTGGAAAGTTAGATAATAGCGACCATTAAGAAATCAGATTTAGCTTAAAATGGGAAGTTGCAAAATTAAGTGTCAATAAACAAAGAATACCTAATTTCAGAAAGGCCAATTATGCAGGATTAAGAAGACACCTGGAGGTTATTAATAAGAGGTGTGGGATGGAGGGGAAGAAATTTTCCCAGGGTAAGGACAGGGCGATGACAGCTGGAAAGGCCAATTATGAAGGATTAGGAAGACACCTGGTGGAGATTAGCGGGGTGGGTGGGGTGGGGGGGGTGAGATAGAAGGTAAGGAATGTTCCAAGGTCAGCACAATGTCAGCTGGAAAGGCCAATTACACAGGATTAGAAAGACACCTGGAAGTGATTAACCAGAGTAGGATAAAGGAATGTTTCAAGGTCAGCCCGGTTAAAGCTGAAAGTGAGGTCGTGCTGGAGGGGGATTATACCTTATTTGTAAGGAATTTAATTGACAGACAGAAAAAACATATTCCTTATAGGGAAATAAGGTCTAGAAAGAGTGACCCAAAATGGATGACCATTAGTTTAAAAGACAACATTGGAGTAAAAAGAAACATGTATTTAAGGTTCAAGGCTGGTCAGGTAAGCAAAGAACAGTATAACGTGATGGCGAGGACTGTGAAGAGATTAACTCGAGTTGCTAAGAACAATTATGAGATTAAAGTAGCAGGACAGGCGAAAAGTGACCCATAGGGGTTTTATCAGGTATATAAAACCAAGACAAGGGAATTAGTGGGGCCGTTAAGGTCAGGACAGGGTGAGGTCTTCAATACGGATGAGGATATGTGTAAAAGTCTAAATGATTATTTCTTAAGTGTTTTTATTGAGGAGGATACACAGACAATACCTGCAAGTGAACAGATGTTCAGAGGAAGCGATGAGGAGAACTCAAAGATATTGTGATAACTAGGGAAATGGTGGAAGAGGGTATAGATAAAAAAGAATTTTAAATCGCCAGGACCAGATGAAGTGTATCCCAGGGTATTAAAAGAATGCAAAGAGGTTATTAGCGAGTCGTTAGTGCCACATTTTTAGGAAATCGGTTAAGATAGGCGATGTGCCGTTATTGTGGAGGAAAGGAAATGTAATCCCCATATTTAAGAAGGGAGACAGAGGACTAAAGTCAAATTATCAACCCGTAAGTCTAACGTCAGTGGTAGGTAAATTATTGGAATCTATTATTGCAAAAAACATTAGGGAACACTTAGATAAACATAGTTTGATCAATGATTCACAACATGGATTCACCAAGGGTAGGTCATGTCTCACCAATTTATTGAGTTTTTATGAAAGTTAATGAGACGGCAGATAATGATAAGGATTATGATATACAGGGAGGTCCCGAAGATACGAGCAGTTAGGTTCCACCTGGCATACTCGTAAAGCGAAATCTCGTATAACGAAACACATAACTAATGGTAAAATATAGGTTTGGTTCCAGGACCCCATCAATTAAAAAACAAAAACAAAAAACAACAACTGTTTTTCAAGCTAAAATAAACTATAGCAAACACAACAAACACACAGCGTCTATATTACCTACACTGTACTACCTGTTCTGTAGAAAAACCATTCTGAAAGAGAAAATAGCACACAAAATAACATAACTGTACATTAATTAAACATAAAACATAAATGATGTCATCAAGCTCATCATCAGTCACCAGCCAATGATAAACTGTTTTTAAAACTTCTCGACCAATCACAAGTCAGCGAGACATATTTCCGGGCAAGAATGGCATGCCAGACTGCCTCTCTCCGCCTTGTCCCCGTCATCTCAAACTAATTCTCGTTTTATTTGGAATGCTTGCGTTTTAAGGAGTTTTAATGTATCAGATAGTAAGATATATAAGTAAGGAGCCTGTGTTGCTAGTGTTTTGGTGGTAGAAGGTGTGTATGTGGGTTGAAATAGTGAATATTCGTGTCATGGGGCGGCCCCGCGGCAAGAATTTTTCTCCATCACTCTGCCCCGCCAGTCGCGCCTCATCATAACATCTTTAAATCACCCTTATTTAAGGTGAAACACGGTGCTACATTGATATAGATAATGACACGTGTATATAACATCACACCATAATCACTAAGTTGTATAATAACGAGTAATAAGACTTTTAATCCTGCCCAAACCTACTGTATCGGCTCCAGCGGCGCCGCCACTCAAAACTTTTGAGTAAAAACCCGCCGTCATCCGCCTCACCTGTGCCTTCCTGAAGACAGTCAGCTCCCACGCCTGTGACAGCACCATAGGATATCACCAGGGATCATAGGATTCCTCAAGGGGTTCTCGCTCCCTACTAAATATTACCAAAAACATCTATCTCCCTTGGTCTAATGGTGTTGATATCCACCTCACGGGCTTCATGGGCTGGCTCATGCTGCTGCTGCTGCTACCAAAGTCGTGCTGCCAGACGTGGATGAGTCCTTGTTGTTTTCATCTTTACCATTATAGAATGTATCCATCAATGCAATCATAGTTCATTCACTAGAGAATGATATTCATAGCATACCAAACAATAATAAGCGAGCCTGGAGACTTCCTACCTCTGCTAATACCAGTCTCGAGCAGTCGTTGGCCAGTCTGCACGTTATTTTCAGATTGATTATCGTACAACCTTAGGTAAAATCATATATGTAGTCAGTAAATGTTTATAATTTTAGTAAATAACTTGTAATTTACTTTAGTAAATAACTTGGCAATTTTACTCACCCCAGTCTGAATGTCGTAACATTGGATTTTCGATCTCGTATATTGAAAATAGACCCTAATTTACACATCTCGTATCATCGGATTCTCGTATATCGAATGCTCATATAACGGGACCTCCCTGTAATATACTTAGACTTTAGTAAGGCATTTGTCAAAGTACCACACGAGCGACTCTTAAATAAGGTTAAGGCTCATGGAATAGATGGGAAGGTTCTTCGTTGGATCAGAGCTGGGCTAAGTAATAGGCAACAAAGGGTTACAATTAATGGTTCTAAATCTGAATGGGGACTGGTGACAAGTGGAGTTCCACAAGGGTCTGTTTTGGGTCCATTACTATTTTTGATTTACATCAACGACTTGGATAGTGGGAATAACAGTGATATCAGCAAGTTTGCTGATGATACTAAGGTAGGTAGGATTATTGGATCACAGTCTAATGTAAACATATTGCAGGGAGACTTAGATAAACTTAATGAGTGGGCAGTCAGATGGCAGATGGAATTTAATATTGATAAGTGCAGCGTTATGAATGTTGGTAGAAAAAACCCTGGTAATAGATACACCATACGCAATGTATCGCTGAAAAGATCAGAAGGTTAAAAAGATCTTGGAGTGAGGGTGAGCCCAGACCTCCGACCAAAGAAACAATGTATTGAAGCTAGAAATAGAGCTAATAGTGTGTTAGGATCTATTACCAGAAGTGTTAAAAGTAGAAGTGCAGAAGTATTTCTAAAGCTTTATCTGGCCCTAGTCAGAACTCACCTAGACTGTGCGGTTCAGTTTTGGTCTCCATATTACAGGATGGATATAGCCTTGTTAGAATCAGTGCAGAGAAGGATGACCAAAATTATACAAGGAATGCGTAACTTTAGTTATGAGAAGAGATTGAAGTTATTAAGTTACACTCACTCGAGATGCAGAGTAAGGGGCGATCTGATAGAAGTTTTTAAGTGGATAAAGGGACTTAATAAGTAGGAAATAGGTAGGAAAAGTTCTTACGGTTTTTAACCAGGGTAGAACAAGAAGTAATGGATTCAAGCTGGAAGGGCATAGATTTAGAAAGGAAATAGGGAAAAACTGGTTCACAAATAGGGTGGTGAATGATTGGAATGGACTCAGTAGACAGGTAGTTAGTGCGGAGTCATTGGGGAGCTTTAAAGAGGGGCTGGACAGGTTCATGGATGGGGAGGAAAGGTGGATGTAGGTAGTGTTAGGTGACAGGAACTATTACGTGTAGGCCTCACGACCTCTTGTTAGCTTCCTTATTTTCTTATGTTCTTATGGTATTGGGCAAAGTTGTAGATCAAAGTGATTGTGGAGCATCCCTCAGCAACACCAAGATCACTGATCTTGTTTTTGCCGATGATGCAGTAATCTTTGCTGAGTCGCTGGAGGTCCTGGTGATGGCTCTCGAGGCGCTGCACGAGGAGGCAAAGCCTTTGGTACTTTAGGTCTCCTGGCTTAAGACCAAGGTCCTGGTGTTTGGAGGCTTACTAGATGAAACAGTACAGTCTGTTCATGCGTGCGGCGAGGACATTGAGATCTTGGAAAGTTTTACATACCTTGGTAGCACAGTCCATAAAGACCGCGGGTCACGTCAAGAAGCCTTACGGTGGATTGGCATAGCACACGGTGTTATGGACTCGCTCAGCAGGAGTATTTGGCGTTGTCAGTACCTGTGCAGGAGGACAAAGATCCGGATCTTCAAGTCGCTTGTGATCCCTGTCTTACTCTATGGTTGTGAGACATGTTCACTAAATAGCGACTGAAGAGACAAATCGATGCCTTTGGTAATACGTAAGTGTCTTCGCAGAATCATGGGGTATCGCTGGGATGATTACTTGTCAAATCAGCAATTGCACCGTGAGACTGAATCGGAAAATTCGGACTATAGTCCGAATCGATTCAGTCTCACGGTGCAATTGCTGATTTGACAAGTAATCATCCCAGCGATACCCCATGATTCTGCGAAGACACTTACGTATTACCAAAGGCATCGATTTGTCTATTCAGTCGCCTATTACCTGCATAATCCGTCAGCGCCAACTTCGGCTATATGGGCATGTGGCACGCTACCCTGAAACCGAACCTTCCCATCAGGTTGTATCTGTAAGAGACAACGCAGCGTGAAGGAGGCCAAGGGGGCGCCCACAAGGCTCGTGGCTAGGGCAAGTTGATGTTTCTTGTCGAGAGCTGCTTGGTATGGGAAAGGAACCTGCATGGGGACTCGCGCGTGGTGACCCCCAGGAGTGGCATAGTAGGGTGGGCGAGGCGACGCGCCCCCCGGCGTATGCCCCCAATGATTGATTGATTGTCCAACCTGCGTGTAAATGTTCGGCCGGCCCACCACCGAACCAAACCCCGCATTTACCGATTATATTCGGTAAATACCTGCATATATCAGACTGGCAGAAAAGTTTGTTAAAGCCGAAACTAGTTCTATCGAGGTCCGTAAAAGCCAGAGTTAAGAAGATAGAAATTCTTAAGAAATATATATATATATACACACAAACCTCGATTTCCCGGACTAATAGGGGGGAGCACTGGTCCGGGAACCGCAAAAGTCCGGGAATCGCAAGTAAAAAAAAAAATATATAAAAAAAAAAAAAAAAAAAAAAAAAAAGTCCGATGCCATTACCCACCCCCGGACGTTTATCCTACTCTAGTATTTACTGTCCGGCAACCGACAATATCAACTACCCCGCCGCGGACTTTTACGTCCGCTGAGCATGCAGCCACCTGGCGGGAGGCAGCAGAAAGTGTTCAATAGTCTCAAGAGACGTTCCTGCACCAGGGGCAGTGGGGGTCAGGGGACTACTGGAGGCAGTGCAGGTGAACCGTGAGTGTAGTGTGTCCAAATGTAAACAATACGACCGCTGAGCATGCTGCCACTTGGCGGGAGGCAGCAGAAAGTGTTCAAGTCTCAGAAATGTTCTTGCACCAGGGTGCAGTGGGAGTCAGGTGACTGACGGAGGCTGTGCAGGTGAACCGTGAATGTTGTGTGCCCAAATATAAACAATCAATACGACCGCTGAGCATGCTGCCACCTGGTGGGAGGCGCGGACACTGAAAGAAAAGAAAAAAAAAAAAAAAAAAAAAAAAAAAAAAAATTGTCCGAGATTGACATACCCGGACCTCGGATTTTGTCCGGCAAATCCGATATCCGGGAAATCGAGGTCCGGGAAATCGAGGTTTGTGTGTATATATATATATATATATATATATATATATATATATATATATATATATATATATATATATATATATATATATACACACACACAAACCTCGATTTCCCGGACCTCCATTTCCTGGATATCGGATTTGCCGGACAAAATCCGAGGTCCGGGAATATGTCAGAGTTCAAGACTTTTTTTTTTTTTTCTTTTTCTTTTTTTTAAATGCCTGGTGCTGGTCGTAGATTGACAAAGTTGTCCGGCGGTCCGAGCGTCTCCTGTCACCCCTGGTCAGTGTCCACGCCTCCCGCCAGGTGGTAGCATGCTCAGCGGTCGTATTGTTTACATTTGGGCACACGACACTCACGGTTCACCTGCACGGCCTCCGTCAGTCCCCTGACTTCCACTGCCCCTGGTGCAGGAACATCTCTGAGACTATTGAACACTTTCTGCTGCCTCCTGCCAGGTGGCAGCATCCTCAGCGGTCGTATTGTTTACATTTGGACACACGACACTCAAGGTTCACCTGCACATCCTCTGTTAGTCCCCTGACCCCCACTGCCCCTGGTGCAGGAACGTCTCTTGAGACTATTGAACACTTTCTGCTGCTTCCCGCCAGGTGGCAGCATGCTCAGCGGTCGTATTGTTTACATTTGGACACACGACACTCACGGTTCACCTGCACCGCCTCCGTTAGTCCCCTGACCCGCACTGCCCCTGGTGCAGGAACGTCTCTTAAGACTATTGAACACTTTCTGCTGCCTCCCGCCAGATGGCAGCATGCTCAGAGGACGTAAAAGTCCGCGGCGGGTTGATATTGGCGGTTGCCGGACAGTAAATATTTAAGTAGGATAAACGTCCGGGGGTGGGTAATGGCTTCGGACAATTTTTTTTTTTTTTTTTTTTAGAGGATAATTCCTGGACTGTTGCGATTCCCGGACTTTTGCGGTTCCTGGACCAGTGCTCCCCCCTATTAGTCTGGGAAAACGAGGTTTGTGTGTATATACCGTATTTGCCAGCGCATATGACGCAGTTTTTTCCTCAGAAAGGGAATGTAAAATTCACCCTGCGTCTAATGCGGCCATATTACTGATGAGAGGTCGGGCAGAGAAGGCAGAATGGCCAGTGATGTATTACTAAGGGGGTCTCGAGTGATCTGTGTTGAGCAGTAGACCATTGAACACAAATTTGTAACTGTTACTAAAAATATCAACAGTAATGCATAAAACCAAGAAAAAGTTGGAGTTTAAGAGAAAACAAGAGGTGGGGCAACAAGGTGGCTATTTCTGCTGCCAAAATGGCCGTCATATGTAAACATCACCCTCCTCCTGCAGTCCCGCTGCCGCTCTCCACTGTAAATGGATGGGAGACAGGGTAGGCCTTTATACCACCTCGATCCCTCAATCCTCACCCCTGTATCTCTATGGATAAGGAAATTGTAAACTGTAACTGAAAAGAGTGCTAGTAAAAAGGCTGCAACGGTACCTGTAGACAGGACAGAAGCCTTCCACACATCACACCAAGACCAAGACCCATCATGGCGCCACAACTTTATCCGCCTCAAGGCCAAATCACACCATACCATCATGCCTTGACCTGTACCTTCCTGAGGATTACTAATCAACCCTCGCGACTGTGATAGATTCACAGGTGTAAACCATGGCGAATATCTTCTATCCCGACATCGGTGTCCTTCAAAAATAACAAGAAGGTAGAAATGGTTTTCTTATAGTGTTACCTTAATATCTTGGTAAATTTTTGTTATTGGGCAACCACCGATTTCGATTTCGTCGCCTCCGTGGTGCAGTGGCTAGCATGCCTGGCTACGAATCTGCGGGCCCTGGTTCGATTCCGGGCCAGGGCAAGTCGGTGACCAGCCTACCCAGCTGTTCTTCCTTCCTTTCGGGGTTGATAAATGGGTACCTGGGGTAACCTGGGGAAGGTAACTGTGGTAACCCGGGAGTCACACTAGCCTGGTGTCCCGGGGTAACGGGTTCTCACCCACCACAGGCTCTAAGGGCTAATGCCACGGAGATGAGCACCGCATGCCACGTGCAGCTTAGCGTATGCTCCCATCTTTTTTACTTTACCGATTTCGAGGCCGAAACTTAGTTTTCATGAATAGTTTTGGTGTGTTTTTAAATTAATCTGGCTCTCATTTTTGTCGGAAATCAATGTTTGTTTACATGTGTGGGGGGGGGTGCCTGCCCTGCCCCTCCAGGCCCGCCCCGCAAACATTGCTAAGCTTCAGACTGCCATAGTATTGGTAATTTTCGTTTTATCTCTATATCTTCTTACTAAACCTAACCCCACCTCCCTAACCTAATCTGATTTAACCTAACTTAACTTTCTGGCTGAGATAACGGTAGATTTTCGGTAGTACAGTAAAAGCCTTATAACTCGGCACTGTATAACTCGGAATTTGATATAACTCGGCATGGCAAAGACAATTTTTTCTTTTTTTTTTCTTCCATTTTTTTTATTATTTGTTTTCTTTCATTTTTTTTAATACACACCTATGCCTATAGCGCGTGTAGGCAGTGAGCTCCAGAGCTCCAGGGGTGGGATGGTAGGCCCTGGAGGCTCACTCAAGGGCTGTGATGGTTGGCCCTCGCCCGTGGTGGCGCAGGCAGGATTCTTATAGTGACGCCTGTGATTAGAGGCTCATGCCACCCCCCTGTGTCCTCCCATGCACTCGCAGTCGAAGGTAGAGTTAATGGTCAGGGCATAGTGTTGCAGTAATTAAGTGCTCAAGTGATGTAAAATTAAGTTGTACAGGTACAGTACTGTATACAATACAATACAGTGTTGTGATTATAAAGTGATTAAAGTGATACCAGTGTTAAAATGCGACTGAGTCCCCCTAACATCTTCTACATGTTACAACAAGGCTCCCCTCCCATTGGATTACATGCCTACTGCTACCCGTTCACTGGTAAGTGTATTTTTTATGCTTTTACAGTACTGTATATTTTTTTTTTTTTTTTTTTTTTTTTTTTAAACCCATATCAGGACATAACTCGGCACATTGAATAACTCGGCAAGGGCCAGAGCCCCTATCGTGCCGAGTTATAAGGCTTTTACTGTACATGCAATGCCATTAATATTCGATTGCGCCATGGGAAATGGGGCTCAAAATACACAGAATGAAGAAAGATACATGATAATGGAGGTAATAATCCTAGGACTTTTGAAAGTCCACTACCGAAATAATACCATTATATTTACTGCAAATTTTTCGTCTAAACACAGCAGAGAAGCAACAGAGGTATACTTACAACATTAAATCTAAGCTAAATGTCATAGGTAGATAATATTAGAATATAAATTCGTGGAGCATCCTGCAATAAATGACCAATTTTGGTTACCCTACACATTCTCTTTAAATTTTAACTAGAATATTTTTTCATTCACATTCACTGCACTGTGAATATTGTATTTGGGTACATGCTCAAAATCATTTGTTTTCCCTTACAAAACCTTTTTTTTAATAACTTTCAATAAATTTACGATAAGTAAATGTCTTCAAAACACTAATAATTTTTTTCTCAAAATATTTATGTGAAATACGGGTGCGTCTCATGCGGAGGTGCGTCTTATGTGCCGGCAAATACGGTGTATATATGTGTGTATATATATATATATATATATATATATATATATATATATACAGTAAAAGCCTTATAACTCGGCACGATAGGGGCTCTGGCCCTTGCCGAGTTATTCAATGTGCCGAGTTATGCAATGTCCTCCTCTGATATGGGAAAAAAAAAAAAAAAAAAAAAAAAAAAAAAAAAAAAAAAAAATACAGTACTGTAAAAGCATAAAAACTACACTTACCAATGAACGGGTAGCAGCAGGCATGTAATCCAAGGAGAGGGGAGCCTTGTTGTAACATGTAGAAGATGTTAGGGGGACTCAGTCCCATTTTAACACTGGTATCACTTTAATCACTTTATAATCACAACTCTATACTATATTGTATCGAGTGTACTGTACCTGTACAACCTAATTTTACATCACTTGAGCACTTAATTACTGCAACACTATGCCTTGTCCATTAACTCTACCTTCGACTGCGAGTGCATGGAGGACACAGGGGGGCGGCATGAGCATGAAATTCAATCACAGGCGTCACTATAAGAATCCTGCCTGCGCCACCACGGGCGAGGGCCAACCATCACAGCCCTTGAGTGAGCCTCCAGGGCCTACCATCCCACCCCTGGAGCTCACTGCCTACACTGCTATAGGCATAGGTGGAAAAAAAAAAAAAAAAAAAAAAAAAAAAAAAAAATTGTCTTTGCCATGCCGAGTTATATCAAATTCCGAGTTATACAGTGCCGAGTTATAAGGCTTTTACTGTATATATATATACAGGGAGGTCCCGTTATACGAGCGTTCGGTATACGAGAATCCGATGATATGAGAGGTGTAAATTAGGGTCTATTTTCAATATACGAGATCGAAAATCCAATGATACGACATTCAAACTGGGGTGAGTAAAATTATCAAGTTCAAAATGCACGCCCTACCAATCCTGGGCTGGACAAAGGGGGATTTGGTTGACCCCAGTGAGGTCACCCCTAGCAAGCCGTGACCTGAAGGGTAATTAAGCATATGGCGCTGCCTGACATTTAGGGGTAATTAGCCAGGTGTGCGGCTCCAACCTTGGGACCGCAGTCAGTCACCCCTAGCAAGGCGTGACCTGAAGGGTAATTAAGCATATGGCGCGGCCTGACCTTTAGGGGTAATTAGCAGGTGTGGGGCCCCAACCTTGGGACCGCTACACTACCTTCTCTTGTATCACGCAGCGTCCCCTACATTACAACGTCTTTTTAGCTTGTTATGCATGTTTTATGTTTAATTAATGAGCAGTTATGTTATTTTGTGTGCTATTTTCTCTTTCAGAATGCTTTTTCTACAGAATAGGTAGTACAGTGTGGGTAATATAGACGCTGTGTGTTTGCCATAGTTTATTTTAGCTTCATAAACATGTCTTCTTTTTTTCTTTAAATTGATGGGGTCTTGGAAACAAACCTATATTTTACCATTAGTTATGTGTTTCGTTATACGAGATTTTGCTTTACGAGTATGCCAGGTAGAACCTAACTGCTCGTATCTTCGGGACCTCCCTGTATATATACAGCTAGTATAAGGTAGGTCGGATAATTGGAATTTTCGGATGTTCAGATATCACAGTAACCATAAACGCAAGGACAAAATGGTATAGAACATAAAAGATGCAGCTCTTAAAGGCTGGTCCAGTGGTATACGCGAAAGTAGAATTCATGCATAAATAAAACCACAAATCAATGTTTTCTAAAAACTATTAAAAAAAAACGAAGTAAAATAAATGGGCAAAACAAGACACAATGTGGTGGTGAAAAAGTCGGTTGTTTGGACAAGTCGGATGTTTGGAATTTGGCTGTATATATATATATATATATACAGTCGACCCTCGATTTATCGGCCTTCGGATTTAACGGACTCCATTCGCGAGACAAATTTGCGGGCAAGAATGGCATATCAGACCGTTTATTGCCGCTCAAATCGTCAACTCAAACATAAATTTTTCTGTTTTATTTTGGAATGCTTGGGTTTTAAGGAGTTTTAATGTATCAGATATTAAGATATATAAGGTAGGAGCCTGTGTTGCTAGTGATTTAGCTGTAGAAGGTGTGTATGTGGGTTAAAATAGTGAATATTAGTACGTATTACAATTTCTTGACTTCTTGTGACCTCTTTCTCTTAAGTTTCGCTTCGTAAGTCCTCTCCTCTCCTCTCCTCTCCTCCCTCGTCTCATCTCCTCTCCTCTGGTGTTAGCCGAAGCTTCAACCCCGGGAGACTGCAAACCGTCACACACACACAGCTGTTCGCCTGCACTGTTTTTGTCTATAGTAAACAAACATGGCTCCGACACCCAGGCAGGCTATCGATCCTATACACTTACATATGTATATTGTCAATCGTAGACAAGCATAACTAGCTAAAAACGTGCTAGGATGCGTTCATGGTTGGCTCGTCTGAACTCGTCAGACTGGTCGGTCCTCTGACATAGATGGAAAAAGTGCTAGTGTGACGGCGCCTTTAAGTGTCCGCCAGTCGGAGCGCATAGTACATGTTTATGACTGTCGGAGCGCATGTTTACAAGCTCAGTTTAAGCTGTGTTCGCCTGTTTTTCAGTGTTTTTTATGCTTATTTAGACTTGTTCAGTGCAGTGAAGTTATTATGGCATCAAAAGAGAAGGGAAGTGGTAAAAGAAAGCGTGTGAATCTAAGTATTGCAGAGAAATTAGAACGTATTAAGAAGGTGGAAACATGTTTCTGTCGCCCGGGTGTGTGAAGAGTATGGAGTAAAGAAACAAACAGTGAGTGATATTCGCAAGTCTAGGGACAAACTCAGAGAATATGCGGTGACATTCAATGTTGATGCAAGTAAGGATAGGAAAGGAGTAATACATTTTTGACAACACATGAAAGTTCCTCATAGTGTAGCCCTACATGTGTCTTACATGTCTAACGACAACACTGCTGCTGCCGCGGCCGTGCTGCCAGGCGTGGATGAGCGTTTTCCTTGTATTTTCATCTTTACTTATATATATGAATAATAGCCATTAAAATACGATTATATGTCTACATTCACCTAGAATGATATTTCATAGCATACCAAGCAGTAATGAGCGAGCCTGGAGACTTACTACCTCTCCTAATACCAGTCCCGAGCAGTCGTCGGCGTGCGTGCCAAATCCTGCATTTAGCACCAGTCACTGTTTACCTCCCAACATAGCTACACGGTCAGGTTGTGTTTGTGATTATTTCTCATTTATTTCACAGCGTGGAGGAGCGTGCCAAATCCAGCATGTAGTGCCAGTCACTGTTTACCTCCCAACATAGCTACACGGTCAGGTTGTGTTTGTGATTATTTCTCATTTATTTCACAGCGTGGAGGAGCGTGCCAAATCCAGCATGTAGCGCCAGTCAGTTTACCTCCCAACATAGCTACACGGTCTGGTTGTGTTTGTGATTATTTCTTATTTATTTCACAATTTTTCCTGTGTTTTCCCTATATTTTTACACCCTTGGGAAAATACCCTCGCTCTAACGGACAATCGGCTTTAACGGACCACTCCTCCCCCCTTTTAGTCCGTTAAGTTGAGGGTCGACGGTATATACAGTATAACATATACAGTGCTTGACATTAAATTAGTCCGCCCAGGGCGAGGCGGACTAATTATATGTCTAATTTTGCTTCAACATTAAGAGGAACCTAAAATCAAGCCAATGCATTGTGTCGCTTACACAGTGGCATAGTAGGCGGAGCTACAGAGCCCGCCAAGAAAACCACAGTCAGTTGTTGTCTTGCTACTACGTCACTCTGTGTAGGCGACACAATGCATTGGTTCGATTTTAGGTCCTTCTTAATGTTGAAGCAAAATTAGACATATAATTAGTCCGCCTCGCGCTGGGCTGACTAATTTAATGTCGAGCACTGTATATATATATATATATATATATATATATATATATATATATATATATATATTATATATATATATATATTATATATATATATATAATATATATATATATATATATACAGACATGCCCTCGGTTTTCGAACATAAATAGTTCCCAAAAGTTGCTCTAAAACCTAATTGTTCTAAAACCGAAACACCGTTTTCCATAAGAAACAATATAAAATGGATTAATCCGTTCCCGACCCCCAACATAAAGACCTTTTTTTACCTTTTTAGATGTATTTCATGCATTAAAATGCCTATAAATGGAATGCAATATTATATTATATTATAACATCCTATATATTCCTTTTCACCTTTACACTTTCACTAGCTTTCTTAGGTCCCATGTTGGCTTATGGAATTAAAAAAATAGAAAAAAAAATGGTAAATTTTTACACAAGGACCAAAATTCCCTACACAATTGGGACTATGGTTTCTGTTTACCTTAATGAATTCTAAGAAGCATTCTCTCTATGAACTTCCGTCACAAATCACTACTTTCGGAGAAATAAGATGTTTTTAATAGGAAGGAGTGCATAGGATATGAAAATCAAACTAACCTAACCCCCCCCCTTTTGACTCACTCACTAACCTAACCTAACCTAATCCCACGCTTTAACCTCCTAACTAAAGCCAAATCTGCATTAAAAAAGTGTCCGCGGTAAGGGAAGAACAGAGGCGATGCAGGTCACAAGAGGAAGAAGAGTGAGGTGCTCGTAAACACTTGTCTCTCGCCTCCCTATGAACAACATGTCATAATCTCCAAAATAAATTATTTGCGAAGGAAGCTCATAGAGAATGTTTCCTAGAATCCAATAAGGTAAACAGAAACCAGACTCCCAATTGTATACCGTAGATAACACTTTAGTCGCCAACAAGTTATTCTGCGGCAATAAGAATAGCCACAGATAAATTTTGGCAGCTGCTATCTTGGTAGCAATATGTATTGTGAAGCATTCAGTATCGTTCAGTAGGGAGAGTGCGAAGGGCGGGGGTGGTGACCGCTACTGAACACAACAGTGGTGTCACTCTGGGGATATGTAAGGTAAGGTCTTCAGTGTTTGAGGTGCTTAATGTGTTGGAGGCAATGTGCAGACAATTCAAACTAGTTCGGATTACGGAAAGTTGTTGAAAAATTTGAACTGGGCCTGAAACAGGTTGAATTATCCGAAGTTCAAATTATAAGGGTTCGAATTAGAAAGAAATACTGCATTGATAATATGACCAATACGTTGACGAGTAGATTTAAGGTTCTATGTACGTAACATGGATCAGCCAAGATTGTTTATGTGTTGTTGTGCAAACAGCATGTCATTGCAACTGTGTAAATGAGGAAGTTGAAGCAAATGCACCATCTTCAAAATTTCTATCCTAAATTATGAAGATCAAGAAACATCTGTGAAGGCATGGCAGTGATGGTTCCCTTTAAGTGATGCTGAGACTGACTCTCACCCTGTAACAAATACTTAGGGTACTACCTTTACACAGGGCGGTATTTGAACATTTACATTAAATTGTGTAAATACTTTTCTTTTTTCCACTATCCATGAAAACATGGTATATATCTCATAAATCAATTAAAAAAATTGTCAGGTAATTGGTACATATCATTAATAACTTTCAAATGCCTTTCTGAAGCTGAGGTGAACACCTTAAAGTAATCATCCAGACCTATTTTTTCTTTGCATAGGTATGTTGAATGTTCATTCAAAACACCTAATCCACAAAAAATAATCAATTTCCACGCCTTATTTCCATAAAAACAAGACTGTTGTAAAAAGCGGGGGGAAAACACCAGCGCCGTTCTAGCCGCTGCGAGAATATTGCTGATGACGTCACATAAAGGGGACACGGCATCACATAATCTGCCCTCGCCCAACGCACAATCCTTTTCCACACATTTCTCGTGGCCGTATCGGTCGGAAACGTGTGCAAAGTTCTCTGCAAAGATACAGCTTCCTTACTGCACCGGTAAAGGATGCAAATATATACCAAATCACAAAAAAAATCTATCAGAAACACCCAAAATTCTTCAAGTATTTTGTTTATTGTCTGTGTTCACATGCTACTGGCTTGCTGCGAGAGTGGGGAGTGCCCTCTGTGACGTCATCGAGTCATGGTGCGTCGTCTGCTAGTTGTCAGGAGCGTTTTGGAAGCTCAGGGAATCGACAGATTTTGATTGAGGATTATTTTTAAACAGCTGACTGGATGCAAAAAGTGACAACATATTGTTGATATACTCGATAATGGCTACATTTTGACATTATATAAGGAATGATGAAATGGTCTGGATGATTACTTTAAGCAAAAAGTTAACACTTACCATCTGCTGCTGTTGTTGTTGTTGCTGTTGTTGTTGCTGCTGCTGTTGTGTAGAACCTTGAGTACCACTCTGAGAGTCTTCAAGTTGGAAGGCATCCAATGAGAATCTGGACAGGTCTCCACCTCCACTTCCACCCCCACCTCCAGCCTGGCCTGCTCCCCACCCAACAAGGGAGTCCTGGTAGAGAACCAATCAATGTTAACCTCAACAAAGGTCACGCACAAACACAAATATAGTACCATGAACCACTTTCAGTAGAGCACCATTTATTAATGCATTCTTCTCTTATTTTAGAATCTTAAAAGCTCCTCTTAACAGTCAAAGACTATATCAAAATAAACCGTCACAGAACCACGTGGATTTTTTTTCTCATTCACAACCTTGATGAGAGTATTTTGTCATTGCATGAAACAGCAAAATTCCTTAAAAATTGAGCAGAAACAGCAAGCCCTAACTGTAAGAAAATATTTTCAAACAAATGGACAAACAGATAGCTCGAGACAAACTCACCCCCTGTAGGCCTGAAGTCCCCGGCATGGCCTGTGCCACCAGCTCCTCCATTGTCTGTGGCTGAGATGTTAACACCTGTGGCTCAAACCCTTGCGTACCCTCTGATGCATCATCACCTAGGGTTTAGATGGGTGAAAATTATAAGGTACTTCCTATCATGACTACAACAATCAATGCTATCTACAACTGCTCCCCCACAGTGATAAATTACAGATGGTAAAGAAAATAATATATATTCTGGATGCAACTCATGTGCAGGTGCAAACGAATATAAATTCCTGCGTCAATCAACTTATTTTCCTTCTTTCAGTGCACCAGTATTGGAAAGCAGGGTTAACTTGTAACTTACAAAATGGTAGTGCAAACACCAATTAAGGTTACAACAGTGTGAATATGGATGCATCATAATCACAGGCCTGACAGTCAAGAGGGGAATATAATAATGACAGGACAGATGGCAGAAGGACTACATCAATACTCCATACAGTTAACTCGCACACCTTGCAATGCTGGATTGTAGACAATGCTGTTGTCTGAGTTCAGCAAGTCCTCACTACTCTCATTCTCCTCCTTGGGTTGCTCCAGCACCTCAGTCTTGACCATAGGCGAGTCATCATGCTCTAGCACCTTGAGAGTGGAAAGAGGAGAGGCCATATCAACTTAAGCTAACTATGAAATGTGACTGGCAAGACATAATACTTACACAATATTGCTTTCACAAAATTAAGACAAAATTATGGCTTAATCAAAAGATTTTCAAATATTTGGAAATAGTTTTTTGTTACATGACTTCATTCTTTCATGGGTGCAGAAAACATGGAAAGCAAATAGAAGATACAGCTGTGAGAAAGGGAATAACTTAAAAGGGAAAGGTTTAACTTAAAAGGGAAAGGTTGTGAGGCCCACCAGGGAGCAACTGTGAGTGTGGTGAGGTAGATACAAGGCTTACCTCTAAGGACTGACTAGGAGTTGGGGAGAGAGGTCCTTCCTTGTGCCTAGATCTCTCCCCATCAGAATGGGATTCCCTTCCTTCCCGCTTTTCCCGGGGTACATCTTGACTAGGGGCAGAGGCAGGGAAGGGGTATCCCTCCTCAGGGGTGTGCGAGGGTGGCCGTGGTCCCGAGTGTGTGCGTGAGTTTTCTCTCACCTCCCTGCCCGGATGGTGGTCCCCTCGCTGGCTCCTTGGGTCATCACAGGCCTGGCTTGGGAGGCCACCTTCATCCTGCCTCACTCGCTTAGACTGGGAGGACCCACCAACCTCCCCAATGCTCCGCTTCTCTTTGCCACCACTAACGCGGGATATTGGTGCCTCATCTGGCACCGCTAGACCCTTAATCTTGAGGCACTCTGCTGCCTTGATGAGGCCGGCCAAGTCAGCCTGCAGTACGTTCACCTCTCCCAGGTACATGTAGTTGAGTAGTGCTTCTAACTCACCATGCTTCACATCCTTGAGCACAATGACTGGGTGCCGGCACTGTGTGCGGCTGAAGATCTCCTCAAAGTACTCACTGCATGTGGACAACACTAGCTTGTGTACTGGGTAAAACTTCCCTTCACATGCAAGTGTTACATCACTGTAAGACTCCTGCAGGGCATACGAGAACAATATTTTATCAGAATTACTCAAGAAAAGGAAGGGCCAGCTGTGAAGAAGCTGCTAAGGTTACTTAATGTATTATGAGAGCACAGTGAGGTAAGCAAAGACTGGCAGGAGCCATCAATGTGCCACTGTACAAGGCACAAAGAAAAAATAAATAAATTCTGCATGCCAGAAGAAATACGAACAGATTCTGAACTTGAGGGATCAAGAGTTTTTGTTGTCTGGGGCCTATATAAATCTCCCAACTTGGCCGTATCATTGATGACTGTTTAGGTGTGGATACATATGACTGGTGATTCATGATCAATGTCACAACTGTTCATTTATCTAATCTTGACAGATTACAGTTAAGAGGACTCACTTTGCGTCGGATGGTAGACAAAACATGGAAGAAAGTTGTTCCATGATTGTTCCACTTGAGGGAGAGCAGGCCAGTGTCCATTGTCATGCTTCACACCTGCAAGGATGGCGCACGCACACACTCACAGACACACACATCAAGTTACTGTCTTGCTGTACACACGTTCTGGGGAGCCTATGTCACTTCTCTTGGCAAAATCTGGAATAAAAAAAGTTGATTGAAGGACCACCTTAACTTTAAAAAACGTATCCACCTAATTCGAAAAAGCATTCAAATATTATCCAATATTTTTCTTCAAAAATATGTTACCTACTTGGGAAGTTAATTGTGGCTGTAAAATGTAATGTTGACAAACACCTTACGATTGGCAGCCAGGGTTCATGGGCTGCCTGGCAGCAGAGAATGGCCCTACAATCTACAGTCTAGTAGGTTTTCCACTAGCATAATAAAAATTCAGCTACAATAATACAGTAAACCCTCACTTTAACGAACTAATTGGGGGGAAGGGGGTGAAGTTATATACAAAAATCTGTTATATCCGAGGGATCCGAACTTTTCGCATACAGTGGTAGCTTGACTTACAAGTTTAATTAGTTCATTGATCGAGCTCGTAACTCAATTTGCTCGTATATCAAATCAATTTTCCCCATTGAAATTAATTGAAATACCATTAATCCGTTCCAGCCCCCAAAAAACCACCCCAATTTTTTTACTGTACCTATATGACTGGACTGCACTCACCCTCTGCCATTTGCATTCGCCAGTGTTTATACTCTGTGTATCGGCTGTTGGAAACAGCTGTGAGTGGAACTGCCACTAAACGTACTGCACTCACCCTCCGCCATTTGCATTCGCCTGTGTGAGAACAACACAACAGAGATGCTTCCACGGCGAGGTAACCACGTGAAGTGAACGAGTGAGACGCGGGATGCTGGGCGGATGTTGTGGCGTTCGCTGCGCCAACTAGCGGCTGCGTATCTGAAGCTCGCTCGTAACTCGGATTTTGGCTCGCAACTCAAAGCAAAAAATCGACCGAGCGACTGCTCGTAGCTCGGAAAACTCGTAAGTTGGGGCACGCGTAAGTCAAGGTACCAGTGTATAACAAACTATGTTCGTTATGAGGTGAAAGTTCGCTATTTTCGACCATTTCCGTGTCAGGCAACGTGGTAAGGCACGGGAGGAGACAGGCAATGTGGTGTGGCACGGGAGGACGTAAAGGGAAAAGTTTACAATAGAGCAGACAAAACTAGATTGATTGGCGCGCAGCCACGCACCGCCCGGTCGGCTTTGTTTTCACAGCCACAGACTGACCTGCAGGTACATATTCAGCTGGCCCACCACTGAACTAAACCCTGCATTTACCAAACTTATTAGTTAAATCCCCACCCGCATATATCGGACTGGCAGAAAAAGTTTGTTAACCCGTTGAGCCCCGCCAAAAATGAATAATTTTGTAACGCCCAGACCCGTCAATTTTTACCTTTTTTTTTCTCATGGAAATATGTTAAACTCACATACATGTAAATATAACACGTAAACCCCAGAAAATCACTCATCATAGCCATTTAGTAGTCAATAGGAGAGGGGGGTTCTACTTGCCGACTGTAGCTAAAAATCTTCCGCGCAACTTGTAGCAGGGACATAGATGCGGCTGTGCCAGTGTCAGTCAGCGTCAAACAGTAGGCATTGGTTCATATCATAAGTGTGTTGTACATGCTACTTACACACGTAGGAGTCATGACATAATGCACTTGTATTGTTGATGAGTGTAGCTATAGCTCTTTTAGTAACATAAATCTATTTCTTATGTGAAATGGCACAACGCCGAGCTGAGTGTTGGTTACCATGTGACGAACCAGCTTCGGCCGCCACGCCTCTACCTTTCAGCTCTGAAAATCGCAGTTTAAAATTTCCCTCCCAAAAAGTGAGAAGTAAAAGAAAGACAAGAAAACATCTAGTTATTATGTTTACACATGGAGCAGAAAGCATTGTCTAGGTGCGTAAAGAAATCAAACTGTGAGGAGCGCGGGAGGGATGGGAGATGAGTTGCCAAGACGTGTATACTGGCTTCACATTCTGACTCACTTTGTGCGTGAATATTGAAATGCTATGACCCTTATGTGCAGAGACACAAGGTTGAAAAGTTGTGACGGCTAAGAGGTGTCAGCGGGGCTGAGCATTACACACATATGCGACGGCTCAAGAGCCGTCAGAGGGGCTGTACAGGTTAAAGCCGAAATTAGTTATATAGAGGTCCGTAAAAGCGAGGATTTACTGTACATCTTTTCTTATAACTGAACGTATGTAAGAATAAACACTAACACCCAGATCATTACCAATGACCAATCATTACAACTTACAGTACGTATCTCTTGTCCACCATCTACGTTAATTCCACTCCCAGCATTCTGTTGCCTGCCTGCCAAGCCTGAGCTTGGGTCAACACTGCCGTGCAGACTGATGGCATCCCTCGCATATGACACGTCCGTTCGCAGAGACAATACGAGAACAGCGCCTCACCGTCCCCATACCAAAACAGAATGTGTCCAGAGAATCTCTGAGTGACTGTAACTTCCTTTAACCCCTACGCGGCGGGTGACATACTGGTACGTCGTCAGGAATCCGGCCCAATTTCGGACACTGCAGCAACCTTTTGTTTTCTAGATATAAATTACATATTTTACGGCTTATAAGACGCACTTTTTCCCATAAAAAATACCTTGAAAAATACTCATACATCTTCCAAAACAAATATTGTGGGAGGTTAGCTTAGGTTGTTATTCAATTCAGTCTCTTATATAATGTAACCTCAGTACTTACTGTAAATTGCGGCGTACAAGTCGACCAGGTGTACAAGTCGACCTCAAAATATTTACATCAAGATTACGGATTAGGCCTATACTTGCCGTATAAGTCGGCCCAAAAAATACGGTAGGCTACTGGTACGCCAAAACTAAAATTTGGATAGGCTACGATACGATATACGGTAACCTGTCGCAAAAACACATAACAACACACCACTTATATGAAGATATGAATCATTACTATAGGTCCGCCTCTTGTTATCACTTGAAAAACATCATAGTCCCCTGATAGTACCGCTACATACTGTATATTATAGTAAAACACGGTACTATGACTGGACTGCACTTACCGGTGCCCTCTGCCATTTGCATATGTGAAAAAAAAACAAGCCGTGTAGTTGTCTGACTGGCCGCTTGGGTTCGTGGCGGTCAGTGTTTACAATCTGTGTATCAGCTGTTGGAAACAGCCTATGCTTTTGTGTTGATATAAACTAAATTTGAATTATTATTTTATTATGTATATATAAATCTGTGTGTTAAATATGTTAAGGAAGTTCACCGAACACAAGTTTTAGTTGGAAATATTTGTGGTAACCTGCTGGAGTTACTGTAAGTGGTGTACAGCGATTGTTAGTAGTGCTAATCCACTTGTTTGCCGCTCGGTGGTAAAGGTTCGCATTTTATCCTTGCCGTATAAGTCGACTCCTAGTTTTGGAGAAATTTTTTAAGGCTCAAAGTCGACTTGTACGCCACCATTTATGGTACCTGTTACACTGCATCCTCATACAACACGGTTTTATGGGCGACACAGCACGCCGTGTTGTACGAAATAGTGTTGTACGAATCATAGAAACCCATGTTATAATGTACTTATGGTGGACACCTCCGAAATGTTGTACTTTTTCCCCCATATTGACACACAGAAATACATACATTGCCTTTAAAATAATTAATACAGTAAAACCTCTCGTTTTCGGACCTCGACATTATTCAGACCTCCTCTCCTTTTTTTTTTAAAGGTTAGGGTTAGGGTAGGTAGGGTGTCATGATGTGTTTCAGTGAGGTTAGAGGCCCAGGCAGCAAGGCAGAGCTTTCGTGATCTATCACTGAGCATATAGTTTGTATACTGTAATTGGGGTTTCTTTGTTGTGTTCAAATGTTGTACTGGCGAGTGATCTGAGGCCATTGAGCCTTGGGCCCAGATCCAGCAACGGAGGTGGTATCTCCAGCTACTACTCGCTCTCCCACCACCTAGATATTACCTGCTCTTACTATCGTATCCAGCAAACCTCCCTCGGTACGTAGTAAACGGGTAGGAAAGCCCTGATTGGCTTAGGCGAGTACAGGGAGGTCCCGAAGATACGAGCAGTTAGGTTCCACCTGGCATACTCGTAAAGCGAAATCTCGTATAACGAAACACATAATTAATGGTAAAATATAGGTTTGGTTCCAGGACCCCATCAAGAAATAAATAAAAAAATTAAAAAAAGACATGTTTTTCAAGCTAAAATAAACTATAGCAAACACAACAAACACACAGCGTCTTTATTACCTACACTGTACTACCTATTCTGTAGAAAAACCATTCTGAAAGAGAAAATAGCACACAAAATAACATAGCTGCACATTAATTAAACATAAAACATAAATGATGTCATCAAGCTCATCATCAGTCACCAGCCAATGATAAACTGTTTTTAAAACTTCTCGACCAATCATAATTCAGCAAGACATATTTCCGGGCGAGAATGGCATGCCAGACTGCCTCTCTCCGCCTTCTGTCCCCGTCATCTCAAACTAATTCTCGTTTTATTTGGAATGCTTGCGTTTTAAGGAGTTTTAATGTATCAGATAGTAAGATATATAAGCAAGGAGCCTGTGTTGCTAGTGTTTTGGTGGTAGAAGGTGTGTATGTGGGTTGAAATAGTGAATATTTGTGATATCGGGAGGCCCGGCGGCAAGAATTTCTCCGTCACTCACTGCCCCGCCAGCAGTCATCTCCATCATAACATCTTTAAATCACCCTTATTTAAGGTGAAACATGGTGCTACATTGATATAGATAATGACACGTGTATATAACATCTCACCATAATCACTAAGTTGCATAATAACGAGTAATAAGACGTTTAATCCTGCCCAAGCTACCGTGGCGGAGGAGGTGGCGGCTCCAGCGGCGCCGCCACTCAAAACTTTTGAGTAAAAACCCGCCGTCATCCGCCTCACCTGTGCCTTCCTGAAGACAGTCAGCTCCCACACTTGTGATAGCACCATAGGATATCACCAGGGATCATAGGATTCCTCAAGGGGTTCTCGCTCCCCTACTAAATATTACCAGACATCTATCTCCCTTGGTCTAATGGTGTTGATATCCACCTCACGGGCTTCATGGGCCGGCTCATGCTGCTGCTGCTGCTGCCAAAGGCCGCGCTGCCAGACGTGGATGAGTTCCTTGCTTGTATTTCATCTCTTTACTCATATATATGAATGATATCCATCCAAATGCAATCATATGTCTACATTCACCTAGAGAAATGATATTTCATAGCATACCAAACAATAATAAGCGAGCCTGGAGACTTCCTACCTCTGCTAATACCAGTCTCGAGCAGTCGTTGGCCAGTCTGCACGTTATTTTCAGATTGATTATCGTACAACCTTAGGTAAAATCATAGTCAGTAAATGTTTAAAATTTTTGTAAATAACTTGTAATTTACTTTAGTAACTTTAGAACTTGGTAATTTTACTCACCCCAGTTTGAATGTCGTAACATTGGATTTTCGATCTCGTATATTGAAAATAGACCCTAATTTACACATCTCGTATCATCGGATTCTCGTATATCGAATGCTCGTATAACGGGACCTCCCTGTAATGATGTCATCAAACTTATCAGTCACCAGCCAATGATAAACTGTTTCTAAAACTTCTCGACCAATCACAAGCCAACAAGACGTGTGACACGGCCTTTAAAGGTGTGTCACACGGACACTTTTTCCGTTAAGTGTTACGGGGTAACCGCGGCAAGAATGTTTCCCCTTAACTGGCTACCCCGTCACTTCAACACCTTTAAATCACCCTTATTTAAGGTGACATGCGGTGCTACACTGACCTAAATAATGACACGTGTATATAACAGCCCACCATAATCACTACGATGTATAATAACAAGTAAAAAGACGTAATACTCTGCCCACCCTGCTGGTGAGCAGCCTGCCCCGCCCGGCGCCCTGCCTACCTCTCAGGACAACTTGCTGTCATCCGCCTCACCTGTGCCTTCATGAAGAAGACAGGTCAGCTACCACGCCTGTGATAGCACCATAGGATATCACCAGGGATTATAGGGTTCCTCAAGGGGTCCTCACAGCCCTACAAACAACAACAATGCGGAGGAAATCTCCGCCATCATGATACTGCTACCGGCTGCCGCTGCCAGTGTACTGTACACTACACCCGTACAGTACTGTATTGCGTATTTTTACTGTAGATTTATTTATTTACATGATTTATCTTTATGTTTATTGCTATTTGCATGACTTAGAAATGTTATATATTCACCTAGAATTATGTTTAAAACTTCTTTTTTTATCCCCGCATTATTCGGATCCTTGCATTACTCGGACCACTCCTTGGCCCAATTAGTTTGACTATGAGAGGTTTTACTGTATATAGTAAACAACTAAACATACACTCATCTTAGTCCCTTACCTAAATTCTAATGGTGGGAGAAAGTTTGGAAAGAAATTAATGAGAAAAAAATCTAAAAATAAACGGATTTTCTACCGTTAGTAAAATCAGTAGTAAAATCTACCTATTTTCTCGGTAGGCGGTGGTCTTTCCTGTTGCTCTGCTCCCATGTTCTTTGGCATATCGTACAACTTTTAGCTTGTATGTGATAGTTCGTCTTAGTAAATAGTTTTGATGAATTCACCATGGGTGATAATTTCCAGGGCTGAAAAGAGCTTGTGATACGTGTGTGACAGCCTGGTGGTAAATGATACATCAACACTAGAAGACGATAGATGGCGCTGTTGTGCCAATCTGCCGAGCATCCAGAGGCAGAACGTAAACATTACAGCGTGAGGACAGATTAGTTGATTTGAATGTCTGAATGTCTTATGGTACTTGAAATACATGTAACAGGTAAGTACTGAGTACTGAGGAAGTACTCAAGTTGCGTGCTCTGCAGCGCAGCACCGTGCAGTGCGGGTAAGGGTGGAATTGCCTTGCTTTCGGATCGCCAGATCGTGTTGTATGAATACGATTAGTGTTGTGCGGATGAAGTGGGTTGCTCAGACCCCCACCGTGTTGTACGTGGATTGTGTTGTACGAACCCATGTTGTTCGAGGATGCAGTGTATTGGGAGACAATTAGACTTATTTGATTTGTCATTAGAGTCTGGTTGCACTGAAACTGAGAGCGTTGTGAGCATTATTGGCTTTGAGGATGCTCTGCACATCATAATGAACAAAATTTATCTATACTGATGTTTGTTTTCCTACATTCCAAGAAAAGGGCAAATGAGAGGAAAAAGGAAACAGATAAACACATTGGAAAGGAAACTAAGGAAAGATTGGTATTGAGTGACAAGCCTGAAAGGGGAAGAGTGATAAATGGCGAGATAAGACGAGGAAGAACAGGAACATATATTCAGTTATTCACTTCTCCAGCTACAATTACTACTAAAAGTACCATTACTACTACTACTACTACTACCATTTCTACCACTAATAAAGTTAATAGCTATACAATAAAACCTCTCTAATTCGAACTACAGTACCCTCCAGAGTTTCACGCTATCCGAGTTTCGCAATCCTCGAGTTTCGCACAGTCTTAAATTCTTACCATCCTGACTTTCTCGCATTATCTCCCCGAGTCTTACGCTGCTTCGTACATGTACGGGACACATCTTCCTACTGTTGGCGTCACGCGTGCTGCCTTAGATCAGGATTGCCAGGTGGCCGCTGATTTTTCTCACAAATTTGACCGTGAAGAAATTTCTACTGAAAAATATAAAAATAAACAGATTTTCTATCAGTAGGCGGTAGTAAAATCTACTGATTTTCTTGGTAGGCGGTGGTCCGAAGTGTCTTTTTTTCTGTTGCTCTGTTCCCATATTCTTTGGCGTATCGTATAGCTTGTATGCGATAGTATTAGTAAATAGTTTTGATGAATTCGCCATGGGTGATAATTTCCAAGACTGAAAAGAGCTTGTGATATGTGTGACAGCCTGGTGGTAAATGATACATCAACACTAGCAGACGATAGATGGCACTGTTGGCGGCAATCTGCCGAGCCTCAGAGGCGGAACGTAAACATCACAGCGTGAGGACAGATTAGTTGATTTGAATGTCTTATGGTATTTGAAATACTTGTAACAAGTAAGTACTGAGATACTGAGTACTGAGGAAGTTCTACAACATTCGTCTTGCAACTTCCACCTCGGCAGATTGGCGTCAACACCACATCTGCTAGTGTTGACGTATCACTTACCATCAGGCTATCACACGTATCACAAGCTTTTTTCAGTCCAGGAAATTATCACCCATGGCAAATTCATCAAAACGATTTACTTATACTATCGCATACAAGCTCAAAGTTGTACGGTACGCCAAATAACATGGGAACAGGGCAGCAGAAAAACACTTCGGACCACCACTTGCGCCTACTGAGAAAATCGGTAGATTTTACCACCACCTACCGATAATAAATGTTTTTATTTTTTTTTCTTTGAAAATTTTTCTGCAATGGCTGCTAGTGTTGTTTAATCGTCTGTTAGTGTTAATGCAGCACTTACCACCAGGCTGTCACACATATCACAAGCTCTTTTCAATCCTGGAAGGTATCACCCATAGCGAATTCATCAAAACGATCTGTAGGTAAAAAATCTGTAGATTTTACTAGAATATGGTTTTTGTTTTTTTCTTAGAAATTTCTTTCAAACATCAGGCTGCGTCTTCCAAGATCTTATTCGTCTTATAAGCCGTAAAATACAGTAAGTGGTGTGGTGTTATGTGTTTTTGTGACAGGTTACCGCATACCGTACCGTAGCCTATCCACATTTAAGCTTTTGCTTACCAGTAGCCTACTTGATTTTTGGGACCGACTTATACACCAAGTATAGGCCTAACCTGTAATCTTGAGGTCAACTTGTACGCCGCCATTTACGGTACCTCTAGCCCCTCCACACAATAAAAACTCACTCAAACATGCCAAAACAGCACAGATTGTATTACTTGTACAGTAATCTCCTGTTTATCCGGCGCATAGCAGCCAAGGCCTTGCCGGATAACGTCGAAAGCCGGATAATGCATCACTACCCCCCTAGGCCCCTCCTGCACCCACGAACCCAATAATAACCAGCAAAAATTATGATAGCAGTAATAATAACAATGGCTTGTTCTATAGCAGTATAACTAACAATATTAAAAACATTTATACCTGCATTAATAATAATAATAATAATAATAATAATAATAATAATAATAATGTAGTAATAATAATAATAATAATAATAGGCAGGCGATGGCTACCTGTTGTGTTGGCACAACACAGCAGACACACGTGCTTTGGAAAGCTTGCGGCCAGGTACCGACTTCTTCTCATCAGCCAAGGTATTACTGGGTAAAGACCGAAAGTGCTATGCTCTCAACTCCTCACCCTGAACGTTGCCACCTTTGACCTGCCCACCCTGCTGGCGGCGGCTGGCATCCCGCCAGGTGGCAGCATGCTCAGCGGTCGTCGTATTGTTTACATTTGGGCATACGACACTCACGGTTCACCTGCACCACCTCCATCAGTCCCCTGACCCCCACTGCCCCTGGTGCAGGAACGTTTCTGAGACTATTGAACACTTTCTGCTGCAGTGTCCGCGCTTCCACTCCCACCGTGTAGTGCTACACTCTCAACTCCTTATCCTGAACGTCGACACCTGTGACCTGCCCATCCTGCTGGCGGCGGCTGGCGTCCACCCCTCCCGGCAACACGCTGTCATCCGCCTCACCTGTACCTTCCTGAGGAAGACAGTTCAACTATAGCACCTGTGATAGACGTATAGGACATCACCAGGGCTCATAGTGTTCCCCAAGGGATCCTCACAGCCCTAAAAACAAAAAAAAAGTGACATAAAAGTCCGCGGCGCGGTAGTTGATATTGGCGGTTGCCGGACAGTAAATACTAGAGTAGGATAAACGTCCAGGGGTGGGTAATGGCCTCGGACTGTTGCGATTCCCGGGCGTTTGCGGTTCCCGGACCAGTGCTCACCCCTATTAGTCCGGGAAAACGAGGGTTGTGTGTATACAGTAAACCATCTCTAATTCGTACTAAAGGCATTTTCTGTGGGGGAGCAAGCGAGTTTTCTCTTGCAAGAGAAAAAAATTCACTTGCTCAAATTTCACTTGCCGTTCAATGATACTGAGAAGATGCTTGCCCGACCAGCAAGATAAACTCGAGCTGAGCAAGTGAAGTACGTCAGTGAAGTGCATCAGCGTTCGGCTGACGTGGCAATGCTTTCTGCTTCAATAAAAGAATGACTAACAGAGTTCTTTCAACAAAATCAATCACTCTTTCTTATCTTAAAGTAATCGTCCAGACCATTTCATCATTCCTGATTTAATGCAGTCAAAATATAGCCATGATCGAGTATATCAACAATATGTTGTCACATTTTGCATCCAGTCACCCGTTTTTAAATGATCCGCATTCAAAATCTGTAAATTCCCCGTGCTCTCAAAACACAACTGTTTATCAGCAGACGACGCACCATGGGTCGGCGATGTCACAACAGTGAGCCTCCCAGCCCTGCCTGATACAGATGCGCGGAGACTCTTGAGAAAAATGTAGCACTTGGGGAATTTTGGGTTTTTCTGATATTTTTTTTGTGCGATGTGGCATGTACTTGCATCCTGTGTGGATGCAGCGTGGGGGCTGTGCCTTTACCGAGAGCTTAGCACCCATTTGCAAACTGTGGGGTGACAATATATGTGTGCAGATGTGTGCAGCGGCGGGGAGCGGTGGGTAGTAAGCAAGGCCACCGAGATGAGAGGGCTGCAGTACCCTGGCTACTACCAGCCGCTCCCTGTCGCTCCAAAGGTCTGCACACATATATCGTCGCCGTGTGGGTTGTGAATGGGTGCTAAGCTCTCGGGAAGGGCACGGCTTTCTTGCTGTGCCCATGCAGGATGCAAGTATGTGCCGTGTCGCACAAAAAATATACCAGAAGCACCCAAAATTCCCCAAGTACTACATTTTTCTCAAAGTCTCCATGAGTCTGTGTCGGGCGGGGCTGGGAGGCTTACCTCTTGTGACGTCGCCAGCAAGTTTCGCGCCACGGCTGGAATGTGGCTGTTGTTTTTCCCGCGCTTTTTACAAAAGTCATGTTTTTAGGGAAATAAGGCGTGAAAATGAATCATTTTTTGTGGATTAGGTATTTTGAATGAACATTCAACATAATTATGCAAAGAAAAAATGGGTCTGGACGATTACTTTAATATCTTATCATAAAAGTTTTAATCAAATAAGGGAGGTTGCGGCGTGTAATTAAGGATAATATAATCGTCACAGCTATATATATTGCTTTATATGCATTCGAACATTGTTTACAGCAGAACAGCTGGAAGTAATAAGACTGGAATGTGTGACTTGACCCAAAATCAACAACTTCACACACCTCACTCTTACCCAATTTGCTGACAATACCATTCATTGGATATTAAGAAAAACAGAGACCACTATCGTCTTCCTAAGGAAATTTTGCATCGCATTAGTATACATTTATAACTGTAATGTAAGCACAAGTATACAAAAACAAGGGTTAAGTAAAACAGTGCATAAACATTTCCTCCCACTTATTTGGCTTCAACTCCTCATTGCTCAGCTACTTATGATCACATTAAACTTCTAAGCAGGCTTCCTGAATCTGCACACTTTTCTGACTATGTCGGTACAGGATACGTTCCAGTGTGAAAATATCTAGAGGGTCAAAATAGTAATTTGATCTTGGTTTTGCTTACATCTCAGCCGCCGCGTTGCCTTCTCATGGAGCAAGCGACGGTCGAGCATTTTCTGCGGGTGTACAGCAAGAGGCAAGTGACTGCTTGCAAGTGAAAATCTCTCTTGCTCCCCCGCAGAAAACGCCTTGCTTGGGGGAGACCTGGGTCGAATTAGCCAGAAGTCCGAATTATCCAATGGTTACCTCTATCCACTCCAGAAAATAAGAACTCATTAAAACATGCTAAAACTGTAGATTTTAGTACTTGTACAGTCAAACCTCGATATAACGGACTAAAGGAGTGGTCCGTTAAAGCCGATTGTCCGTTATAGCGAGGGTATTTTCCCAAGGGTGGAAAAATATATGAAAAAAACGGAAAAATTGTGAAATAAATGAGAAATAATCACAAACACAACCAGACGGTGTAGCTATGTTGGTAGGTAAGCAGTGACTGGCACTACATGCTGAATTTGCTCCGCTCCTACGTGAAAAAAATTAAATTAATCACAAACACAACCAGACCGTGTAGCTAGTCAAGCTCAAGCTCTAGTGAAAGGTAAACAAATTACTATGAGCCAGATTCAGCCGTGGCTTCCAAAGGTATTGCTTATTATCATGACTAATGCTCATTATTATATATAGTATATGGTTGTGAAGTGCAGTTCTATACACGTGTCACTATTTAGGTCAGTGTAGCACTGTTTGTCACCTTAGATAAGGGTGATTTAGGGTGTTGAGGTGACAGGGAGACGTAGCAGCGGCCACGCCATAACACTAAGTCACTATTTTAAACAATACACACCTTCTACCACTAAATCACTAGTAACACAGGCTCCTTCCTTATATATCTTAATATGTGATACATCAAAACTCCTTAAAACCCAAGCATTCCCAAGTAAAATGAGAAAATAATACAATTATGTTGAGTTGACAATTAGAGCGGCGATAAGCGGTCTAATGTGAGAAAAAAAAAGAAAAAAAAAAAAAAAAAAAAAAAAAAAAAAAGTCATGCAAATATCCGAAGTCCGTTACATCGAGGTCCGTTATATCGAGGTTTGACTGTACTTACCAAAACATGGCTGATACTGAAGTCTTGAAATGGCTGATACTGAAGTCTTGGTAGCAATATGTATTGTGATTCGTTCAGTAGGGAGAGTGCGAAGGGCGAGGGGGGTGACAGCTACTGAACGCAACAGTGGTGTCACTCTGGGGATATGTAAGGTAAGGTCTTCCGTGCTTGAGGTGCTTAATGTGTCAGAGGTGATGTGGAGGCTGGCTGACAAAGTGGATGGCACAGAGGAGGTGAAAGATGCTGCAGAAAACTCCGACAATTCTAACAATGTCTCCGACAATTCTGTGTGCACCCGTTCGCGTTGCCTTACTGAACGCAACCCTTACCTGAAGATGCTATAAGTGACGCCTGAGTTCTCAGTGTACAGTAGTACTGCATTTCAGGACTTCAGTATTAGCCATGTTTTAGTGAGTACAAGTACTACAATCTGTGCTGTTTTAGCATGTTTTTGTGAGTTCTTATCGTGTGAAGGGGCTAGAGGAAACCATCGGCTAATTCGACCCAGGTCTCCCCCCCCAATTAGTTCGGATTAGAGAGGGTTTAATGTATACTGTTTGGGAACTGTCATAACCGTTGTCTTCTCAAATCTAATCAATCATTAGCAAATATGAAAATGTACAGAGTGAATGAAAACTGAACGATCAATATTTATAGCCAATGACAGGCCGTAGATTTTTTGTTTCTGCCAATGGGGAGAATGATGAAAAACTAACGCCACCAGATGTCTCTAGTGCTGCCACTTCTTCTGCACTTTTAGCCTGAATGATCTATCAATTACCAAAAATTCCCTGTGCTTCTTCAGGGCATATCAAAATTACACTTCAATACAATAACTGGAACCATTCTTAAAGTAATCGTCCAGACCATTTCATCATTCCTGATTTAACCCGTCGGGTGCCAGCGACGTATATATACGTCGGCAGGGCTTTTCACTCCCAGTGCCAGCGACGTATATATACGTCGGCATAATTAAAAATTCATTTCGGCAAAACTATTCACTTATTATTTTCCATTTCCACATAGGGTGACACATGCACCCTTTGAGCGATGTGGCAGCAGTATAACATGTGGATAATACTGCACTTACACCAAGTGGGTCGAGTTGAGTCGAGTCAATTTGGAGAGTAATAGTCATAACGAGTGAAGACTCGTTGTGATTCGAATTGACTCTACTAACTCGAATTGTTTGGTGTAAAACGAATCCTCTCTCGAATTATTTGGTGTAAAACGAATTCTCTCGCGAAATGTTTGGTGTAAAACAAATCCTCTCTCGAATTGTTTGGTGTAAAACGAATGGCTTATTATTTTCCATTTCCACATAGGGTGACACATGCACCCTTTGAGCGATGTGGCAACATTATAGCATGTGGATAATACTGTACCTACACCAAGGGGGTCGAGTCGAATTGAGTTGAGTCGAGTCAAGGAGAGTAATTGTCATAACGAGTGAAGACTCATTGTGATTCAAATTGACTCGACTCGACTCGAATTGTTTGGTGTAAAACGAATCCTAAGGTGTGCGTAGGTGACTATAGGGATAAGAGATTGATGGTGTTTCAGTATGTTTTGTCACCACGAGCGCTATTATGTCTCGTCCCAGAAAGCGAACTTTGACAGACCCTGAGTTAGTTGAAGAAATTTTTAGGGAGAACATGTGACTTTGATTCTGACGACTCTTTTGACGACTCTTGTGATGACCGGGACTACGTGCAATCATCAGAAACGTCGTCGAGTGGTGAAGAGAGTGAGGTACCCTCGCCGGTGTACGATGTGTACGGGAAGGCATCGACGGCTATGCGTCGCCTCCACCTTCAAGGCGATGATGAAGAGGATGTGAACGAACCCCAGACATCATCGGTGCCCACATGGCTGACCAGTCCAGTGGCCATGCAACGAACATCATTACCAGGAAATCCACCTCAGAACAAGCGAATGAAAGTGAGTGGTGCTGGGCCTCTTATCACCCAAGGGTCTACCCCTTCCCCTCTCTTCCCCGCTGATGCCGACATGCCGTCACCTACTCGCCTTGACACACCAACACCTCTTCCTACATCCCCACAACCTGGTACGAGTGCGGATGCAGCAACAGGGAAATGGAAGGGGAAGGCAGCCTCGTCCCAGCGTAGGGTTTCACGTGGTAGGGGGCGCCGCAGGGGAGGTAATATTCCTGCACATCACGACGTGCCTGACCCTGAATCGACGAACACAGGGGGTGAAACTGACTTTGTGTGGGAGTGGGAGGATGGGATTAGCTTCACCCCAACCATTCACCCCTTCCTCGACGAGGCCATCGCAGGGGTCAATGTCCCTGAACTCACTCCTGAGTCAATTTATGCAGATTATTTATATAATTTCTTCCCAGTGGCCCTCATAGAAACAATAGTGGGGCTAACAAACTCCTACAATCATTTCAGAATGGGGGCGAAGGTGCAGACAACATACACTCGACGTTACCATTAGAAGGATATTGATGTCAAGGAATTTTACTCCTTCATTTGTGTCGTCCTTCTGATGGGTGTGGTAAAAAAGTCTAATGCAAGAAAGTATTGGTCAACCGACCCCTTAGCTGCTACCCCCATTTTTGGCCAAATAATGTCAAAAAACAGGTTCTACGATATCATGGGGAACTTGCATTTCTTTGATAACCTCGATCCTGCCATGAGAGAGAGCAACGACGTTATGAGAAGGATTAGGCTTGTTTTTGACCACCTCAGGGGCAAGTTCTCGTCATCATTCAATCCCCACCAGAAACTTGTGATCGACGAGAGCTTGGTATTGTGGCGAGGCAATCTCAGTTTCCGCCAATACATACCAAGCAAACGTCACCGTTTTGGCTTCAAACTCTTTGTGATGTGCGACTGTCAAACGGGGTACATACAGGATATGCTTCTCTACACTGGCCAGCAAACAGAGATTAGTGAGGACAGGAAATATGGAGTCTCAGGTGAAGTGGTCAAGGCACTGATTGGGAGGTACTTGGGGCGAGGCCATATATTGTACATTGACAACTGGTATACAAGCCCCCTACTCGCTGATTACCTCTTCAAGCGCGACACAGGTGTTTGTGGTACCGTCAAGAGGGGCCGCAAACACATGCCAACATTCCCCCGTGTCAAGAAAGGCGAGTGCACTTATTTCACAACCAAAAACATCATCGCCATGTCCTGGATAGACAAAAGAGATGTCAACCTGCTCTCTAGTGTCCATCGACCCATCATGCAGACCTCAAAATCATACGACTACAAGGAGAAGAAATACATCGACAAACCTGAAGCGGTGATGGACTATAACATAAATATGAGACAGGTAGACAAATCTGATGCCATGATTTCAAGTGTTGAGTGTGCTAGAAGAACAATGAAATGGTGTAAGAAGATGTTTTTTCACCTCCTTGATATGACGATTCTCAACAGCCACATTCTCTACACTCTGAAGACAGGGGAAAATCAAACCTTAGAAGAGTTCGTTATCGAGGTGGTGCGCAGTGTCTTGGCACACAACACCGTTCAGAGAGTGACACAAACGCCCTCACAGACCATTGCAGGGCCGTCAAGAGATACACCCGCGCGTTTGGGAGTCTCGCACTTCATCTCAACAATCCCGGCCACGGGAACACAACGGTGTCCACAACGACGGTGCCACGTCTGCCAGCAAACCACACGACATGCCAAGAAGCGGAAGGACACGCGTTACCAGTGCAGTGACTGTAATGTAGGGCTTTGCCTGGAGCCCTGCTTCAAAGAATATCATACATTGATCCATTACTGATAAGAGGGTAGATGTATGTCAAGTAGTGAAATAAAAAGTCCAATGACATTGTAATATACTGTAATACTATTACAGTAATTGAAAATGATTATTAGATTTTGAAAATGTATTTGTAGTCTGTATACTTCAAGGGTTGAAATGTAGTCATGCATCACACGTAAACAATAAATTCTTAGGATAAAAAAACCGAAATATAGCAAAAATGTTCATAGCTAATTTTGACATGAAAAATAAATTTGTTAAGGGTTTGTTTGTCTTTATATTGTTTAATTTAACCATTAGACCACAAATAAATAAAAAAAAAAAAATTGAAAATCGGCCAGCACTGGCGTGGGTCATATGTCAAAAATTGGCCAGCACCCGACGGGTTAATGCAGTCAAAATACAGTCAAACCTCGATATAACGGACTAAAGGGGGGAAGAGTGGTCCGTTAAAGCCGATTGTCCGTTATAGCAAAGGTATTTTCCCAAGTGTGGAAAAATATATGAAAAAACGGAAAAATTGTGAAATAAATGAGAAATAATCACAAACACAACCAGACTGTGTAGCTATGTTGGGAGGTAAACAGTGACTGGCACTACATGCTGAATTTGCTCCGCTCCTACACGTGAAATAAATGAGAAATAATCACACACAACCAGACCGTGTAGCTAGTCAAGCTCAAGCTCTAGTGGAAGGTAAACAAATTACTATGAGCCAGATTCAGCCGAGGCTTCCAAAGGTATTGCTTATTATCATGACTAATGCTCATTATCATATATATTATATGGTTGTGAAGTGCAGTTCTATACACGTGTCACTATTTAGGTCAGTGTAGCACTGCGTGTCACCTTAGATAAGGGTGATTTAGGGTGTTGAGGTGACAGGGAGACGTAGCAGCGGCCACGCCATTCATAACATTAATAGTCACTATTTTAAACAATACACACCTTCTAACACTAAATCACTAGCAACACAGGCTCCTTCCTTATAATATTATATCTTAATATGCGATACATCAAAACTCCTTAAAACCCAAGCATTCCAAAGTAAAATGAGAAAATAATACAATTATGTTGAGTTGACAATTCAAGCGGCGATAAGCAGCCTAATATGAAAAAAGAAAGAAAAAAAAAAAAAAAAAAAAAAAAAAAAGTCACGCAAATGGAGTCCGTTACATTTGAAGTCCGTTATATCGAGGTTTGACTGTATAGCCATTATCGAGTATATATATCAACAACGTTATCACTTTTTGCATCCAGTCAGCCGTTTTTAAATAATCTGCAATCAAAATCTGAAAATTCCCCGAGCTTCCAAAACGCTCCTCACAAATTGCAGATGATGCACCACGGCTCGGTGACGTCACTTGAGGAAGCCTCCCAGCCCGGCGATAATACAAATACACGTAAACTCAGAAATAAATATAGTATTTGATGAATTTTGGGTGTTTCTGCTAAAAAAAAATTGCGATATGGCATATACTTGCATCCTTTATGGGTGCAGCAAGAAAGCTGTGCCTTTCCAGAGAGCTTATCACCCGTTCCCGACCTATACGACCACGATATATGTGTGGAGACGTGTGTACACGGGGGAAGAGGTAGGCTGTGTGAAGCAATTTGTTCCCCTCACGTGACGTCATCAACAAGTTTCGCGCCACAGCTGGAACAGGAATGTTGTTTTTCCCGTGCTTTTTAAAAGTCATGTATATAGGGAAATAAGGCTTTGAAATTATTTATTTTTGTGGATTAAGTATTTTGAATGAACATTCAACATAATTATGCAAAAAAAAAAAATGGGCCTGGACGATTACTTAAATAAAAATGTAGTTTATCATTTTCTTCAAAAAAGTGGGAACGAGTTTTGTGCGGGTAGTGGATGATGTGGATGACGTAAAATATATCTGTTAAACACTCTATGGGATGACATAAAGCGGAAAAAACAAAAAATATATATATTATAAAACGATAAATTCAGTAAAATTCTAGAGTCCTTTCTCGCCCTTATTAGTGGATTTTTTCCTCCAAACCTTCACAGATCCCTTCAGATACCTCTAAAGCATAATTATAAAGTGGGGGACAGATGCCCTCTTCAAGCCCCCCTCCTGGACCCCCCAAAATAATATTACTAACCTAACCTCACTATATAACCTTACCAATAACCTCCTAGCGAGACCTAAGGGTGAGAAAAAACTAGAAATTTACCAGGTTAGGTTCATAATTATTTGGGGGAGGTCTCGCTAGGAGGTTATTTGTGAGGTTAGGTTATAGTGAGGATAGATTAGTAATATTTACCATATAATATTTTTGAGGGGTCCAGGGGAGTGGGGTTGCAAGGGGCATCTCTCCCCCAATTTATAATTATGTTTTAGAGGTATGTGAAGGGATCTGTGAAGGTCTGGAGGAAAAACCCCGGTTAAGATTAGTTTTATCGCCCCTGCCTTATCTCGTTTACTACCTTATGAAGGACTAAACTTTTATCATACACGTCTTCTACTAACCTCCAAACCTCTTGGCAAGCTGTTACTTTGGTCAAATTCACAGACAAAAATTATCTAATAAGAATAAATAAGGTGCTACTCTGCCATCGCCATCAGCACAGTCTAGACCACGGGACGGGCGCCTCTTCCAGCCCTCCCTCACTTACAGCAGCCAGAGTAGGGAAGGTTAGGTTAAGGTTACAGTTAGGTTTAGTTTAGCTTTATTTTAAGCTAAACTAAACCTAACCTTAACCTAACCTAACCTGGCTGCTGTCTGTGAGGGAGGGCTTGGCCCGTGGTCTCTGACGTTTTGTGATGGAGACGGCGGAGTTCAATCAATCAATCATTGGGGGCATACGCCGGGGGGCGCGTCGCCTCGCCAACCCTACGACGCCACTCCCGGGGTAACCACGTGCGAGTCTCCATGCAGGCTCCTTTCCCATACCAAGCAGCTCTCGACAAGAAAAATCAACTTGCCCCAGCCACGAGCCTTGTGGGCGCCCCCTTGGCCTCCACGCCGGATTGTCTCTTACAGATACAACCCGATGGGAAGGATCGGTTTCAGGGTAGCGTGCCACATGCCCATATAGCCGAAGTTGGCATTGACGGACTATGCAGGTAATAGGCCTCGATTCAGTCTCACGGTGCAATCGCTGGTTTGACACGTAATCATCTCAGCGATACCCCATGATTCTGCGAAGGCACTTATTACCAAAGGCATTGATTCGTCTCTTCAAGTCACTATTTAGTGTCCATGTCTCACAACCATATAGTAAGACAGGGATCACAAGCGACTTGAAGATCCGGATCTTTGTCCTCCTGCACAGGTACCGACAACGGCAAATACTCCCGCTGAGCGAGTCCATAACACCGTGGGCTATGCCAATCCGCCGTAAGACTTCTTGACGTGACCCGCCGTCATTATGGACTGCGCTACCAAGGTATGTAAAACTTTCCAAGATCTCAATGTCCTCGCCACACGCATGAACAGACTGTACTGCTTCATCTAGTAAGTCTCCAAATACCTGGACCTTGGTCTTGAGCCAGGAGACCTCAAGTCCCAAAGGCTTTGCCTCCTTGTGCAGCGCCTCGAGAGCCATCACCAGGACCTCCAGCGACTCAGCAAAGATTACTGCATCATCGGCAAAAACAAGATCAGTGATCTTGGTGTTGCCGACGGATGCTCCACAATCACTTTGATCTACAACCTTGTCCAATACCCAGTCCATACAAGCGTTGAAAAGTGATGGGGCAAGGACGCACCCTTGCCTCACTCCTGTATTAACAGGAAAGAAGCTAGATACACCTGCCCCACACTTTACAGCACTCTCAGTCCCAGAATACAGACCGGTTATCAAACCAATAGTCCCTGCAGGAATCCCGCGAAGTCGCAGAAGATCCCAAAGTGACTCACGATGCACTGAGTCAAACGCCTTCTTGAGATCAACATAGGCTGCAAGCATCCCTTGTCGAAACTCACGTCGGCGTTCCACCAGGACACGAAGCGCTAGGATACGGTCCGTTGTTGACTTACCAGGCGTGAACCCAGACTGCTGAAGTCTCTGATGCTTCAGCAGATGACTGCGGATCTGGGTCAGCAATAGATGGGCAAGCACCTTGCCTGGCACGCTGAGCAGTGTAATACCGAGGTAATTGTTGCAGTCCTGACGGTCCCCTTTCCCTTTCCAGATAGGGACGACCAGCCCCCTTTTCCAGTCAGGAGGAATGGTACCTGATTGCCACACGGCAGTCAGGACAGCATGCAACCCGCGGATCATGGCCTCACCCCCAGCTTTGAGGAGCTCCGCACTGGTATTACAAACACCAGCTGCCTTTCCACCCCTCAACTTAGCCACAGCCTCTCTGACTTCATCAAGAGAGGGTGCGGTTTCGTCAATGGGAGGATCGGGATCCACTGCCTGTAATCCAGTGGTGTGAAGCTGCTCAGTTGGAGGGTCCACCGTGAACAACTGCCCAAAGTACTCAGCCCAATGAGCCATCTGCCCATCCATGTCCGACACGAGGCACCCATCTGCTGCTCGAATAGCACTCGCCCGAGATGGAGACTTGGGGCGGAGCTTCTTCAGGGCTCGGAGGTCATTAGCATTCAAATGACCCTCAACATCCTCAGCGAGATTCCTGACATACCTCCCCTTGTCTCTCCCCAGTAGGGTTCTAGTCCGGCGTGACAGTGACTAGTGACGGCAGAGTTGCACCTATCTATTCTTATTAGATCATTTTTGTCTGTGATTTTGACCAAAGTAACAGCTTGCCAAGAGGTATGAAGGATAGTAGAAGACAGATTAATAGAAGACGTGTATGACGAAAGATTAGTCCTTCATAAGTTGTAGTAAGCGAGATATAGCAGGGGCGATAAAACAAATCTTAACCAAAAACCCAACTAATAAGGGCGGGAAAGGATTCCTGACATACTAGAGAATCGACGTCCCTCCAGACCCCCGCTAGTTCAGTAACCTAACCTGGACATTGGTTGCGGTCTAAAATAAAGCGGGAATAAATAGGGGATAACTGCAAAATAAAGCATTTCCGACAATTTTTAATGTGACCATCATTCTTAACACATCAATATACATTGGAATAGAGCACTTTTAACCTCGTACTCAATTACTGATTGAAAGTACCAAAATACTACCAATAAAACGGTTATAATGGACGAGAACTTCGCGGTCGCTACCGCCCTTACCACTCACGTTTTCTGTATTTTGTTTTGCTCAGTATACTGTGCAGTACTAATCTGCTTCCGCGTAACCTTCAAAACTTATATACATATTGAAAAATGTTTATAGTTGTCTATAGCGCACACAGATACACCTTCCTCCTTCGACTACTATTTCAACACTAACCGAGTGTCTCAAATCTATTCGATCATACGAGGATCAGGGAGGAGTGGGCGGAGCGATCAATAGGCAATGACAGGCTCGAATTCATAGCCAATGACAGGCTATAGATGAGTTTTTTCCGCCAATAGACACGCTTCACTTAGTTAGCCAATCAAAGGAGTTTTGGGAGCCATACAAAGGCAGTTGTACTGTAAGGTGATTTGAATCCGTCTTTGGCTAGAAATGGAGGGATGGAGTGTGGGTGTTTGGGTTCACGGAAGCGGCACAAAGCGGCGTTTCATCATCTTCTTAACATCCCCTATGCCAGCGGTCGGCAACCTGCGGCTCCGGAGCCGCAGGCAGCTCTTCCAAGAGACCTGTGCGGCTCCTGCCACCTACTTAATTAAAAATGTCCAAATTATATTATCTTAAAAAAAAATTAGATAAAATACTGGCATCGATAGCCGTTGTACAATAGTGTATGTGACCTAGGTCTCTAGGAAAATTTTGGGATTAATTCTTGTACTTATTATTATTACCAATTTATCATTATCATTATTATTATTATTATTATTATTATTATTATTATTATTATTAAAGAGTATTTGATTATCTTGTATGTGGGTATATTTAAATCCCATATGGTATTATGGAGGAGAAACATTTTATGTTTCGTAATTTCCATTCATAATTTACACTGCGGCTCCACCAGCACTGCTTTTCTGCCAAGTTTGAAGAAACTGGCTCTTCTCAAATTCTGGGTTGCCGACCTCTGCCCTATGCCAAAAGAATATCCTCCCTGGCACAACAATATACAGTGACTGTTGGAAAGCCTATAGTGGCCTCAGCGACCTGGGATATACCCACAGAGTCGTGAACTGTTGGGACCCAACGGTTTGGTTCACTTTCTGACCCAACCACGATCTTCCACCACTTCCTCCGGATCGCTCGCTGCTTCCCACCACCTCAGTAGGTTAGAGGGTAAGGTTAGGTTTAATGAAAACCTATAAGGTTAGGTTAGGTTAGGTATACTTTGTGGTCAAGGTTAAGTTAGGTTTCATGAAAACCTATAAGGTTAGGTTAGGTATACTTTGTGGTTAAGGTTAGGTTTAATGAAAACCTATAAGGCTAGGTTAAGGTTAGGTTAGGTTAGGTCTGGTATACTTTGCTCTATTCAATCACTTCCCTGTTATCTGAAACCCTAGCTAATTTTTCCCGGCCAAGTTTTAGTGCTTTTTCTGATGGATAGTTTTTTTAATGGAAACGGCGACCATAAAATTCTGTGATGAATTTGTTATTTTATTTTTTAAACTATGGGTTTCCCATAAATAAAACTAGAGCGTCATCTACAATTATCGACAGTCCACAGTTATCGTCACTTTTTCAGCAAAATTACCCTCTGCAAACCCCCTTTAAACTTTAGGAACTCTTTGGTCATTTCCTTACATCATGTACTCACCCGGAACGTTTCTAGACCTACCATGCAACTCTACTGCTAACCGACTGTTTAGACGAGCTTGGAATGTTTTGTGCTCCTACTGCACAAATCAACGAATCGTGCATATAAACATGTAAGTTAACGCACATATCCATGAATGTGTTTGTATATTTCAAGTCGGAGTGAAATATATACTGTTTTTAGCTGATAATCTACAAAATTAGGTCTCATATGAATGACATGGCTGCAGTTTGTTTGGTAAATTTTTACGATAGGACCAAACTTCCCTACACAATTGGGAGCATGGTTTTTGTTTACCTTATTGTATTCTAAGAGTCATTTTCCCAGTGAACTTTCCATCGCAAATCAATAGTTTCGGAGATATAGAACATTTTAGGTGGAAGGAGGAATACGTCTCCATTTGTTTACAAAATGCCTCCTCCTTCCTCTTCTTGTGACCTGCATCGCTTTTGTTTCGGAGTAAGTTTTCCATGAGCACCCGTGGCTACCTTACCTACCTTTACCTTACCTAACCTATCCTAAACCTAACCTAACCTAACCTTTAACATCCTAACTGGGTCCAATAATAAAAGTTTAATAAAATACCAAACTCCGAGATTAACCTGAGTGCGCAGTGCGCATGGAAAACTTACTCCGAAACAAAAGCGATGCAGGTCACAAGAAGAGGAAGAGGGAGGCATTTTGTAAACAAATGGACTTATTCCTCCTCCCACCTGAAATGTTCTATATCTCCGAAACTATTGATTTGCGAAGGAAAGCGCAAAGAGAAAATGTCTCTAAGAATACAATAAGGTAAACAAAAACCATGCTCTCAATTGTGTAGGGAAGTTTGGTCCTATCGGACCAAATAACCAATAGGCAATAAGAGAGCTGCGGCCAAACTCAGCAGCCGGACCTGATGGCGTGCCAGCAATTGTTCTCACAAAATGTTGTGACGTCTTGGCCCACCCCATATACCTCCTCTGGAGAAAATCACTGGACACGGGTGTGATTCCCAAGATATTCAAACAGGCCATTATCTCTCCTATCTTCAAAGGTGGAGATAAAACACAGAGTAAGAATTACAGACCTATTGCCCTAACCTCACACATTATTAAGATCTTTGAAAAGTGTGTGAGGAACATAATCCAAGGGTACATGGAAGATCATCAACTATTCAACAGCCATCAACATAGTTTTAGAAAAGGTCGCTCCTGCCTATCTAAGCTCCTGAGCCACTATGGGTGGATCACAGAAACGCTGGCCGAGGGGAAAAACGCCGACGTAATCTTCCTAGATTTTGCCAAGGCATTCGACAAGGTGGATCACAACATCCTCCTTCACAAGATCAAGTCCCTTGGCATAGCAGGAAATCTATGGACGTGGCTTCACAGTTTCCTTATAGGAAGGACTCAGCGAGTGGTCGTGGGAGGACAGCACTCGGCACAAACTGCCGTGATCAGCGGAGTACCACGAGGGTCAGTGCTGGGCCCACTCCTCTTCCTCGTACACTTGGGGGACATTGGCAACACTGTACATAGCTCCTTTCTCTCATCCTTTGCTGATGATACCACCATCAGCAAAGCTGTAAGTGATGCCAGTGAGGTCCAACATCTCCAACAGGACCTCAACACAGTGTTTGCCTGGGCTAAGGAGAACAATATGCTTTTTAACGAGCAAAAATTTGAGATGATGAGATGTGGTCCAAACGGAGTCATCAAAGAGACCACCAACCTGATGACAGAAAATGGCCATGACATCTCTCCCCAGCCTCACGTCAAGTACCTGGGGGTGCACCTGAGTGAGGACGGAACCTTCAAGCACCACATCAGCGTCACGGTGAAGAAAGCCAGGGAGATGGCTGGGTGGGTGTTGAGAACATTCACCTCCAGGGAACCAGAGGTCATGTTGATACTCTGGAAGTCCCTAATCCAGCCACACCTAGACTATTGCAGCCAACTATGGTCGCCACACCAGACAGGTGACATACAAAGGCTGGAGGCCGTCCAAAGGCAATTCACCAGACAGATTTGGGGCATGAAAGGCCTCAACTACTGGGAGCGCCTTCAGAGGCTGGGCCTGTACTCCCAGCAGAGAAGAAGGGATAGGTACCGAGCCATTTATATCTGGAAGATATTAGAAAAAATGGTACCCGACCCCAACAACCTGTGTGGTGAAGTGTCCCATGCCAGCGACCGCAATGGACGTAGGTGTATGAGGAGAGCCCTGCCATCACACGCTTCCAGCAGAACCAAGACTCTTTTGGCTGCCAGTCTGAGTCATGCTGGACCAAGAACATTCAATGTTCTACCTAAGGAAGTGAGAGGCATCAGTGGGTGCAGTGTGGACAAATTCAAGGCCGCTCTAGACAGGTTCCTCAGAACCTTGCCAGATGAGCCCCCAGTGCCTGGCTACACTGCCCGCTGTCGAGCCCCCAACTCAATCGTAGATCAAGTGGACCTTCTACACAGGGACACCAAGACTACAAGCAGCGGTGGACCACCACGACTGTGAGGCATGACCCTCTAAACTTGAAACAAGTAAACAAGTAAACAAGTATCGTAAAATAATACCGTTTGTTTTTCTGTGATGACCTATATGTGTACTCTCCGGGGTGTCGATAATTGTGTACATAAATATGAACATTCCATAGTTATCATCAGTATTAACTTTAAGCTAAAAGCATTTTTGAATAAAGTAAAGCATATTTGAAATAATTTCTTCAATGTATAGTTACATTAGACTTTCTGTGATACCACTTGTAAATATTGACCTTGTACTTGCTCCCGTCTTTTACATATAGCTGTTCAAATAAACCCTGTCATTACAGACTCGTCCGTATCAGACGACATCTGTATACATATGTGTATAATGTTTCATTATGGCTACAGTACTTTGTCAGCTTACTTCATTCTGTAAATGCTTGGACATACAATTACCTTGCTGTCAGTTACGTTTTTGGTTCACTTTGTAGGATTTTGCTTGAAATAAAAAAATATAAATAAATGTATTAGACTGCCGATAACTGTAGAACGCTGTCGATAATTGTGTAAGGATTTCCCTTTCTTTGACTTGTCATACACGTGACTTTGCCCCGAGATGCCTCTTTTTCTACTCAGCATACAAGCCATTTGTAAACATAAGACAAGAAAATAAGGAAGCTACAAGAGGCCGCGAGGCCTACACGTGGTAGTTCCTGTACATTGTACATTGGTAAACAATGTGTGTTGATACTGCTGAAGACACTTCAACCTCCCTAGGGTAAACTATTGTCTAAAACTGTCGATAATTGTAGACGACGCTCTATCTTCATTAGAAAAAGCACATATTTTGGGCCAGGAAAAATTTGTCAGTGTCTCTGAAAATGACCGCGAAGTCCTTGTCCATTATTATCACTATAACTACCTTCATTAGAAAAGTCAAAAAACCCATTTTTGGCCAGGAAAATTTAGTAAAGTGTCTCAGAAAATGACCGCGCAGTCCTCGTCCATTTTTACCAATACCAATAAGGTAAACAGAAACTATACTCCCAATTGTGTAGTGAATTTTGGTCCTAGTGTAAAATAATACCAATAATACCACCAAAAAATCTTCTCCGAAACTATTGATTAGCGACGGGTCTTAAAATTCAATAAAGTAAACAGAAACCATATTCCTAATTATGCAGTGTTTTGGTCCTAGTGTAAAATAATACCTTAAAGTACTGCCACAACGCCAGGCACCACACAGCAAGCAGCCTGATATTCTAAAACCAATGACAAATGTTATTCATAAGCATCACACGCCAGACATGTACACAACTGCCTGCACACGTCAACGTCACAGCCAGGGAGGCCTATGTGCACAGAGGAAACAATAGAATTATACGAAGGTCTATTTCACTCTGCTAGACATTAAGTATAGATAACATTTGGAAATAAACATTAGCATCAGTCCCTCCCTCCGCGGCCATCATGTCACCCATTCCCCCCCGCCCCCCATGATGGCCACAAGGACAAACACTCATTCACCTCATCTCCAATCCACTTGTCTCATCATTCTTGGTGTTACCGACAACTGAGGTCCTTCACAAGTTTCGGGGCACTAAGATCTAGGCAGTTAGGTGGCTCTAATAGTTGTATAAAGCCTAACCTCGGCCATCGTATAGGCGGCGCCGACGCGCAGCGACTCTAGCGGGAATCTTTTTAGTCGAGTACGACCTACAAAATATTTATTATAAAGTGTTTTTACTATATACAAGAAATTTACTTACTTCAACAGGAATATATTCAATTTTTGCTCTTATTTCTTCATAAATGTTGCTATTGATTTAGTACAAATTTTTATTAAAACTTTTAGGCTTGCGATGATTATTTCCCCGGGGAAAAAGAAGACCAAAGGCATTATTATATACATATAGTGGGGACTGGTTACTACTTCACCAAGATCACTTCCCTGCCACGGCTACCCACGCGCGGCAGATGACGTCACACAGGAAAACAGCTGTGCAGCACGCCGTGCCAAGAAGTAACTATCAACGATAAATTGTGAATAGGTGCCTTGCACTGACGTCACGATCTAGCGTCTTCAAGCCAAATGCCGCCCGTCGGAGCGAGCTGGAGGACCAACAAACTCCACTTGCCGCCCTTGTTTGCCAGCTTATGGTAATTTCCCCTACCAAATATATGTTTATCAGTATAATAGATATACTGTTATCTTCGGAAATGCTTGTTCTATAATAGTATCAAATAAAAAACCGTAAAACACCCTAAAGAAAGACCATTATGAGACTCTCAAGAAATATGCAAGAACTTAATATTCTATTAAACTCTTCGTCATTTAATACTTTGCGAGAAAACTTTTTACATGGAGAATCCCAGCAAACACACTACGTAAACCTTACGTTTTGTGAAGGTAGCGTTTTGGTAACGTTAGGAAAATTCGTACTATATACGTAAATCATACGTTCACTCTTGAATTGTCTATGTTGTATTTAGGTAGTGTTTGGTTATGTCGCTACGATACGTTTTTTGAACGTAATTAAGACGTTATGTAATACGTGTTTCTTCTACTAATATATTACGTAGTGGTTTTACGTTTCAATTACGTACTTATAACATCATGATGTAACGTGATATTAGCGGATTCAAAACGTTATATATACATAATGAATACGTGGATACATATGTTAAAGATACGTAAGTATAACGTTAATATGACATAAACCGTTATCCACGTGAATTCCAATCGGCGTTATGGTGCAAATCAGGTGACTTATATCAGGTAGATCTATAAACACGAAATAACGTACAAACTACGTAGAACATTCACGTGACAAAATCATATTTTTAGCACGTTTATAGCACCTTTAATTATTTATTTTTATTTACGTTTTTGTGACGGAAATACATATGGTTTACATTCAAAATACGGTTGCTTGGATGAAGAAATATAATTTGAAGTAAATAATAGTTTTCAGGCAGGGCCCCAAGGATATTATGCATGTACTGTTTCTTATTATAGTCTATGTAGAAACGTTTTCTATTAGGTTCATATTAGAGATAATGCTAATTAATACGGTATACTATTATAAGTTCTAGTAAAGCAAATTGTATTATTTGTTGTCAATCAATCAATCATTGGGGGCATACGCCGGGGGGCGCGTCGCCTCGCCCACCCTACGACGCCACTCCCGGGGGTCACCACGCGCGAGTTCCCATGCAGGCTCCTTTCCCATACCAAGCAGCTCTCGACAAGAAACATCAACTTGCCCCAGCCACGAGCCTTGTGGGCGCCCCCTTGGCCTCCTTCACGCCGGATTGTCTCATACAGATACAACCCAATGGGAAGGATCGGTTTCAGGGTAGCGTGCTACATGCTCATATAGCCGAAGTTGGCGCTGACGGACTGTGCAGGTAATAGGCCTCGATTCAGTCTCCGATGCAATCGCTGATTTGACACGTAATCATCCCAGCGATACCCCATGATTCTGCGAAGACACTTATTACCAAAGGCATTGATTCGTCTCTTCAAGTCACTATTTAATGTCCATGTCTCACAACCATAGAGTAAGATAGGGATCACAAGCGACTTGAAGATCCGGATCTTTGTCCTCCTGCACAGGTACCGACAACGCCAAATACTCCCGCTGAGCGAGTCCATAACACCGTGGGCTATGCCAATCCGCCGTAAGACTTCTTGACGTGACCCGCCATCATTATGGACTGCGCTACCAAGGTATGTAAAGCTTTCCAAGATCTCAATGTCCTCACCACACGCATGAACAGACTGTACTGCTTCAGCTAGTAAGTCTCCAAACACCTGGACCTTGGTCTTGAGCCAGGAGACCTCAAGTCCCAAAGGCTTTGCCTCCTCGTGCAGCGCCTCGAGAGTCATCACCAGGACCTCCATCGACTCAGCAAAGATTACTGCATCATCGGCAAAAACAAGATCAGTGATCTTGGTGTTGCCGACGGATGCTCCACAATCACTTTGATCTACAACCTTATCCAATACCCAGTCCATACAAGCGTTGAAAAGTGATGGGGCAAGGACGCACCCTTGCCTCACTCCTGTATTCACAGGAAAGAAGCTGGATACACCTGTCCCACACTTCACAGCACTCTCAGTCCCAGAATACAGACCAGTTATCAAACCAATAGTCCGTGCAGGAATCCCTCGAAGTCGCAGAAGATCCCAGAGTGACTCAAGATGCACTGAGTCAAACGCCTTCTTGAGATCAACATAGGCTGCAAGCATCCCCTGTCGAAACTCACGTCGGCGTTCCACCAGGACACGAAGCGCTAGGATACGGTCCGTTGTTGACTTACCAGGCGTGAACCCAGACTGCTGAGGTCTCTGATGCTTCACCAGATGACTGCGAATCCGTGTCAGCAATAGATGGGCAAGCACCTTGCCTGGCACGCTGAGCAGTGTAATACCGCGGTAATTGTTGCAGTCCTGACGGTCCCCTTTCCCTTTCCAGATAGGGACGACCAGCCCCCTTTTCCAGTCAGGAGGAATGGTACCTGATTGCCACACGGCAGTCAGGACAGCATGCAACCCGCGGATCATGGCCTCACCCCCAGCTTTGAGGAGCTCCGCACTGGTATTACAAACACCAGCTGCCTTTCCACCCCTCAACTTTGCTACAGCCTCTCTGACTTTGTCAAGAGAGGGTGCGGTTTCGTCAATGGGAGGATCGGCATCCACTGCCTGTAACCCAGTGGTGTGAAGCTGCTCAGTTGGAGGGTCCACCGTGAACAACTGCCCAAAGTACTCAGCTCAACGAGCCATCTGCCCATCCATGTCCGACACGAGGCGCCCATCTGCTGTTCGAATAGCACTCGCCCGAGAAGGAGACTTGGAACGGAGCTTCTTCAGGGCTCGGTAGGCGGGTTGGAGGTCATTAGCCTTCAAATGACCCTCGACATCCTCAGCGAGACTCCTGACACACCTCTCCTTGTCTCTCCCCAGGAGGGTTCTAGTCCGGCGACACAGAGCCCTGTTCTGATCCTGGTTCCCAGCCAGCCTGGCAGCGCGACTCTCCTCGATTTTCTCCAGCGTCGCCGTCGAGACAAAACCACGCCTTGACCTCGGGCACTCCCCAATACACTCCTTGGCAGCCTGTAGAGTTTCACGTTTGAAGGTATCCCACAGTTCTACAGGGTCCCCGAGAGCACCGAGCACATCAAACCGATTTGAGACTGCCACCGCATATGCATGAGCACATGTCAAGTCCTTCAGTTTCTCAAGATGAAACGCAGTATGGTTACCTCTTGAGATTCTTCTGGACTTGACATGAAGCTTAAGTGTAGCAACAACAAGTCTGTGATCTGTTCCAAAAAACTCAACACTCCGGTAAACCCTGCAGTTCTGGAGGATCCTCCAACGAGTACTAACGAGGATGTGGTCGATCTCCTTAGCTACCCCTCCGGCATTACTATACCATGTCCAGCGGTGCAGCTCTGGTCTCTGATACCAAGAACCTGCAAGTCTCAACCTTCTGGACCTTGCAAAGTTCAGGAGCAGAGAACTGTTGGTGTTTCTGGTACCGGAGCCATGGGGACCAACACATCTCGTAGCAGCCATCTCTCACAGTGCCAGTAATAGCATTGAAGTCGCCCAAGACAATGAGTGTGTCCCAAGGAGGACACTGGTCTAATACAGAGTCGAGTTTGGCGTAGAACATCTCCTTCTCTTCAGTTTTACGCATCTCGGTAGGAGCGTACACTGCAACAAGAGACATGAAACCCAGAGTGTGTTTCATCCTCACCCGCATTATACGCTCATCAACCGGAGTAACCTCAACAACTGACGGCTGCAGTTTGCTGGAGATGCCTATAGCTACTCCCCGTTCACGGTGACCATTGCTCATGCCGGACCAGTAGTAGGTGTAACCCCCACTGCTAGTCTAGCCACTGCCAGGCCTCCTCGTCTCAGAGAGTCCCACTATATCCACCCTTAGCCTTATTTGTTATGCTTATTATATAATCAAATGTAATGATTTTAAACTTTTAAACGGTAAACTTAAAATATATTCATAACCTTCATATCCATAACCATATATCCATAAAAAAAAGTCACATACATGATATTATGGGATATTGGGACTACTTAGATTTTAATTTTGTAGAATTCAAATATATCTGAAGGAGTATATATTTTCACATTAACACGAGGATCATTAAGTAAAAGCTAACCTACTGTGGCAAGACATAATGATCACCTCATAAACAGGGCGGGCACTAGTGAGGAGTCTTTACTGGTGGGCTGGTGCACGCTTTGCACAAATTACTTGCTGTATAATTATTTACACAACTATACATCTTCCAACTCGAAGGAGCTGTATAGCAAGTGTGATGCCAGGGTTTTCATGTTACTGACACCTTTGGGTTGAATGATATTAATTTGTTAGAATTCTTCATTGACTAATAAAATCTCCTCGTCACAACTGAATTGGGAAGAACTTGGGGTTAGTAAGGGGAAATGCTGCCACCAGTCCAGGCGAGTAGTTCTATGGTTTACTCCCTGAACACGATTTACTATATGAGAATTATTGGTAGTCGGGGTGAGTACTTACACCGAGTAAGGCTGAGACTCTTTTTGAGGCGTGGGGAAGTATTTCCATAACAAGGGAATAATCACCTGGTTTTTTTTTGCAATAAACACAAGATGCTATACTTTAAACATCATCCGGTTTATTTACCATGAAAAAACCATTATTTCTCTTGTTTGAGAACCTAGATACATGTATAACTCGAATTTTTGGCGCAGGAAAGCTCTACGGAGCATAACCTACCTCACTGAATTATGTCCTTAGAACTACCATCTATGTCCGTATCAACTGAGCACTATAGGTATACATGGAATATCTATATAGGAGAGAAAAATGTGAGAGTAATGGGTTGGTGTGGGGTTCACTGTGACATGTGGCTTGGCTTCTTTTCCGGCAGAGACACTCGCCGGAGCCTTGAAGGAAGCGGAGAGACGACTCGTTAATAACACTTATAAGGAAAGGCCAAGCCCCCTATGCGTTAATGAAACCTAAACAACTGTACCTATATATAGATATATATAGGTTGATATATTATAACAAGAAGGGGGGGGGGGGAAATAGGGGCGAGTTACTGCATATCTTACCTTGAAGGAAGCGGAGAGACGACTAAACTCCTCGTGGTATATCAGGCAAAGTTGGGAGGAGAAGCGGGAAAAAAGGGAATGTTCGGATCCTTATGAAAGGCTTCCCCTGAAGGGAGTATAAGATCTCGAATGACTCTAATTAGCTAATGAAGCAAATATGCATATGAAATGGCTGCCTATAATGCAGTTCTTTTACTTTGATATAGAAGAATTTAATACATTTATTCTAATATCCGGGGAGAGGTGTTCTCCCTTTTTGGTCAGCCTACGAACGTGCTTTCCAGAGTGACGAGGTATCGGAGTCGGGATATAAATTTGGTCGACTTTTTAATTTAGCGAATAACTCGACTAACCCACACATTTATCTGCGTAACCCGACTCTATTTTGTCTGTTTTTAAGGACACTAAGAATCTAAGAGTGTTCTTCGATCTGTCAGGAAGATAAGGGGAGGATAAGAAGTTTTGACTCTACAAGTTATTGGCGATCGCGAAATAAATGTCTCACACATTATGACTCGTGATCCGGGTGTATGGGGGGGGGGGGGGGGGGAATGGAGGGGGAAAGATAGAAATGGAAGAGAGAGAGAAAGACATACGAATGAAAGATAAATAATGCGAGAATAGAAATGATTTGAATGGCCTTATTATAATAAAATAACCGGTTCCCCCATATACTGGATCTAGGCGACAATTTGTCCCAGACCAAACATATGGTTATTGAGACCTTTTTCCTTCTTACAGATACATAACCCGGGAATCGTATGATAGGAATTTCCATCCTGTCTCTCCGAATTTCCGGGCATTACACAAGAACTGTTGCAGAAAGGTAGGCTAATATGGTACGTACCAAGAAGGTTGTGGCAATGTGTTCGCTGAAGGTAGTAGTAACGTAGTAAAAAGTAGTGGGATGTAGCAAATAGGTTGGGAAAAGGTGATGGAACGTGTTAAAAAGGCAGTACAAACGTTTTTGAAACGTGCAAATGGTTCCCAAAATGTTGTAGAAAGGTTGTCAGTTACGTAGTGAAATACGTAGTTAGGACGCACCTGGGCGTCCACACAAATTCGTATTAATGGACCCATTTACTCTACTTGAGGTAAGGATTGATTTGACATCTTCAAGCCTCATATAGTTGGGCAGTGATGTTGATTTTTCTATGTGAACAGTATTTTTGATGATACAGCCAATTTAAGTACAGGAAAATGTATACGCTCTAAAACGACTGGCGCCATGTTGTGACGTCACTAGCTTAGACAACAGAGCAAAACAGCTGTAAAGCGGCCGCTACTATTATGTACTACCTACTAATACACCAACTTGCATTACCCCTACTACCGCAAGATGACCAGTAATCCTCCTTCAAGTGATGTAGTAGGTATTCACTGTGTTTGTGAATATGTAAGTTGTAGTTTATAAGGAAAAAGTGGATAGACAGAGATAAGTGGCCCGTGACACCAGACAAGTGATGACTTCTGGGATCGGCATTCCTTATAGGGAGCTTAAATGAACCTGCAATGACATGTACAGCTAGACAGATAGACGAACTCATAGAGGAACAGGTAGAAATGTATGGCTTTCTTTCCCCACATAAGCAAAACATACACCCTTCGTCACTCTACTCACCACTACAACCTTTACTAACCATACATTTCTACCTGTTCCTCTATGAGTTCGTCTATCTGTCTAGCTGTACATGTCATTGCAGGTTCATTTAAGCTCCCTATAAGGAATGCCGATCCCAGAAGTCATCACTTGTCTGGTGTCACGGGCCACTTTGCTCTGTCTATCCACTTTTTCCTTATAAACTACAACTTACATATTCACAAACACAGTGAATACCTACTACATCACTTGAAGGAGGATTACTGGTCATCTTGCGGTAGTAGGGGTAATGCAAGTTAGTTAGGTTAGTAAAATAAAACTATAATTTGCGGTTTGCTGAGCCAAAACAAGCCGATCAGCTGATCAGGCGAGATCTGAGTCTGCAGTTACTACGTCACAGCGCGTTCCGCCGTGTTGTGATATTTTGGCCCCAAAAAGGCCATATATTTATTTCATTTATGGTGCATTTCTCAGCAAAAAGAATATGAGTACAGTGATATGTAGCCTATATTGCACCCAAAGCTTTATAATACTCCGTGTTTTAGGTGTGAGTAAATGGGTCCATTACGTATTTTTGCTATGTAAAAGTTACAAGACCGCTACCTTTATACAACGTAGAAAATACGTAAGTGTGTTAGCTGGGATATCAATAGAAGCGGAATTTCATTAGCTTTCCATTGATACATTTCGTTTTCTGATAAATGAATTAGCAGCATGCATAAATTAGCGTTAACTAAATAAATAACATCATCAATCGGGAAAATTATCCGATATCATGATGTTATTTATTTAGTTAACGCTAATTTATGCATGGTTCTAATTCATTTATCAGAAAACGAAATATATCAATGGAAAGCTAATGAAATTCCGCTTCTATTGATATTCTCCATGTAAAAAGTTTTCCCGCAAAATATTAAATGGGAGCTGGCGCTGGTGAATATTAAGTTCATGCATACTTCTTGAGTCTCATAATGGCCTTTCTTTAGTGTGTTTTACGGTTTTTTATTTGATAATATTATAGAACAAGCATTTCCGAAGATAACAGTATACCTTTTATACTGAAAAACATATATTTGGTAGGGGAAAATTACCATAAGCTGGCAAACACGGCCGGCAAGTGGAGTTTGTTGGTCCTCCAGCTCGCTCTGACGGGCGGCATTTGGCTTGAAGACGCGTCTGTCGCAGCCACAACAAGGGCTGTGACGTCACGTACAAGACACCTATAGGCAACTGCACTGATTTTTATGATCCCGTTAAGCCGGCCACACACACACCGGCGCGGCCTAGAGTACCTATATGATATAGAGTAGTGACAACTCGATTTGGGGGCGTCATCTTGGCGCCAGAGCCTCTTCGTTCACCCAAGACCCGGGGAAGTTCTCAAGGCATGACCCCGCAGTATATCATGTTATACATGTATAAAGGATAGACTGTTATCTTCGGAAATGTTTGTTCTATAAGATTATCACATAAAACACAGTAAAAAACATTAAATAAAGGTCATTATGAGACTGAAGATATATGATGAACTTAACATTCACTTAAAACACGTCGTCATGTAACACTTTGTGAGACAGCTTATAAGATGGGAGATATCAATAGAAGCAGAATTTTATTAGCTTTCCATTGATAGATTTCGCTTTCTGATACATACAGTAGAACTATACATAAATTAGCGTTAACTAAATAAATCGCCGCGTTGGCCCCTCTCTCTCTCTCTCTCTCTCTCTCTCTCTCTCTCTCTCTCTCTCTCTCTCTCTCTCTCTCTCTCTCTCTCTCTCCTTGAAAGAGAAAGAGAGAGTGAGAGAGCGAGAGAGACATGAGTGAAAGAGAGATATGAGTGAGAGATCGAGAGATATGAGAGAGAGAGAGTGAGTAACGGTTGAGAGTAACCAAAAACTTTTTCTACTATATATATATATATATATTTATATATATATATATATATATATATATATATATATATATATATATATATATATATATATATAATATATATATATATATATATATTATATATATATATATATATATATATATATATATATATATATACAGGGTGTAACACGAGTTTATGCAAATATTGATACAGGTGAAAGAACATGTAATTCTAAGCACAAAATAATCTATAACCATATGCTTTTTGAAGCTTCCTTTAGACCTGAGATGAAGTTAGAAAAATTAGCGCGGCCAGTAATTTCACCATGACAGGCGGCTGCCGCTCGGTGACATTTTGAATGATTTAATCATAATGTTTACTAGTAATGAAGCATTACATTATCTTATAACAACACAATTGGTATTAATGGACATGTTATTACTAATATGCAGTACATGAGAACAGCAGGGCTGTAATAAACAATACTGTACAAGGCTAAGTGGCAATGCGTCGGGGCGGGGGAGGAAGGAGGGACTAGGCTGCGAGGCCTCACGCCGATCAGCTGAGTCACGTGTTCCTTCCTACCCCTCCCTGACACCATACCATGTAGCCTTTTACAGTATTGCTTATTACAGCCCTGCTGTTCTCATGTACTGCTTATTTAGTAATAACATGTCCATTAATACCAATTGTGTTGTTATAAGATAATGTAATGCTCCATTACTATAGTCTATTCACTTAAGCTGGATTCCTGGGAGCGGCTCGATGCCTAGGCGAGTATGTAACGACGTCGCTGATTGGCTGATAGCCTCGGGCAGGGTGGCGATGGTGGTGGTACTTGCCTCGCCGCAACCCAAAACCCTTGCGTTGCCTCAGAAAAATATTCATATTTCTTAGCTTTACTCATCTCTTACACAAGATAGGCCTATTTTGTTTGCATCAGTAAATCAGGCAGTGATTGTTCAACAACAAGCCATTCATAACTCAATAGGGTAAAAAATAAAGTCATGACTGACTATCACAAGAGTAGGCGGACTTTTAGGTTTTCAGTTCATTGAAATGTTGTACTCCTACCCGATATAACCAAGCTACCAGATAATAGTTATGAAAGCTGAGTTTACCATCGTGTTCATAATACATTGCTGCATATCATGAGCATAAAAAAATACAGTAAGACGACACTAATATTAAGATAATTAAAGGAAAGTAAAAGAGTGTATAAACATTATTTCTTGCTTATTTTGCTTCAACTCGCTCTAACTCCATAAGTTTTGGTCACATTCAATTTTCAAGAACTGTTTCAAAATCCTTATACTTTTTCCGCTTCCTGTGGTATGTAGCACGTACCAATAAGGAAAAGAGTAGGTGGTCAAAATGGCTAAGAAAGTTAAAACTACTACTGCAAACTGGCACAGTGACGGGTGAGCATTGCTCCCTATATAGGAGAGACTGTTTTCGGGAGAGCTATCAGAGGCTCCACCCGTCACGGCACCAGTTTGAAACAGTTTAACTTTCTTAGCCATTTTGACCACCTACTCTTTTCCTTATTGGTACGTGCTACATACCACAGGAAGCGGAAAAGTATAAGGATTTTGAAACAGTTCTTGAAAATTGAATGTGACCAAAACATATGGAGCTAGAGCGAGTTGAAGCAAAATAAGCAAGAAATAATGTTTATACACTCTTTTACTTTCCTTTAATTATCTTAATATTAGTGAAGTCTTACTGTAATTTTTTTATGCTCATGATATGCAGCAATGTATTATGAACACGATGGTAGATTCAGCTTTCATAACTATTATCTGGTAGCTTGGTTATATCGGGTAGGAGTACAACATTTCAATGCACTGAAAACCTAAAGTCCGCCTACTCTTGTGATAGTCAGTCATGACTTTATTTTTTACCCTATTGAGTTATGAATGGCGTGTTGTTGTTGAACAATCACTGCCTGATTTACTGATGCAAACAAAATAGGCCTATTTTGTGTAAGAGATGAGTAAAGCCAAGAAATATGAATATTTTTCTGAGGCAACGCAAGGGTTTTGGGTTGCGGCGAGGCAAGTACCACCACCATCGCCACCCAGCCCGAGTCTATCAGCCAATCAGCGACGTCCTTACAAACTCGGCTAGGCAGCGAGCAGCTCCCAGCCCAGGAATCCAGCTTAATGAATAGACTATAGTAAACATTATGATTAAATCATTCAAAATGTCACCGAGCGGCAGCCGCCTGCCATGGTGAAATTACTGGCCGCGCTAATTTTTCTAACTTCATCTCACGTCTAAAGGAAGCTTCAAAAAGCATATGGTTATAGATTATTTTGCTTAGAATTACATGTTCTTTCACCTGTATTAATATTGCATAAACTCGTGTTACACCCTGTATTGGTGTAACACGAGTGTGTTACACCAATGGTATTGACTATATATATATATATATATATATATATATATATATATATATATATATATATTTATATATATATATATATATATATATATATATATATATATATATATATATATATATATATATATATATATATATATATATATATATATATATATATATATATATATAATATATATATATATATATATATATATATATATATATATATATATATATATTATGGCTGTTCAAATAATATAAAAGTTGTGGGAAACTTCGGGCCACATATTGTTCTTATTCCACTTGGGGTCTTGTAGGTGTACATAAAATTTGAACTCAATCGGATAAGATTTAAAGGTCCCCCAGAGCGACACATGATTTTGTACGGGGAGGTTGTGCCGTCGTGACGCTCTCCGCTTCTTACACTGCACTAACTGCCGCACCTGCACAAACTGCCACATCTGCACTAGGTAAAAAGCGTTGCAGCAAATGTATTGAACGTCTATTAAGAACCCCGGTAATAACATTACTTTTTGTTCGGGGAACTAAAAGTTATCATTTCCAGTCGCGATGACTAACAGAACAGAGAACTTAAATATTCCCATTTTTCCTTTCACAGGTGCGATGGCTTCTACTCGCAAACAGTGGTGGTTGATCGGTCACCCGAAGGAGAACATCACCGGGAGCCGTCTCCCCTCGAAGGGGCAAGTGCTCCGAAAGTTCTACTTCCACCACGGTCTGGAAAAGAAAACAAAGGCGGAGGCTGCGAAGGAGACCGACCGTGGAGGAAGTCCTGGGGATTTGGGAGAAGGCAGGTCTCCCTACCTCCACACTGCGTTACAACAAGGCGAAGCTGCGCAAGTTAGTGGAGGCCTACGAGGGTCTTCAGAAGCACAAGAAAAGAGCTTCGGAAACGACAAGGATGAAGGAGGATATCTTTCAAGGGGACCTTGATGACTTGTTCGATGTGGCGCACAGAGATGCCCTTGAGAAGACCACAAATGAGGGGGACAGGGCCTTCCTCATCAGCCAAAGAGAGGATCGATCGACTTCCTCCATGACCGGACTGGACACTGTGTCAGCGAGGCTCCAAGAGAAAAAGCGGAAGTGGGAAGAAGCGGAGGTGAAGCGGAAGCAGGCTGCGGAGATGGAGAAAAAGATCGCCTCAAGTAGTGTGCCTTCAAGCCAGGTGGCTTCATCGTCTTCGTCCTCTCACGAGGAAACGGATGGAAGTGATGCCGAGTTCAAGCGCCTAAGTCCTCCTAAGAGAAGAGCTGGAAAGAAGTCTGACATGATCCTGTCAAAGGAAATGACCACCAAACTGGACCGCTTCAAGGTCTCAGATCCGGCTGCGATGGCAGTGGTAGGAGCCGTGGCCAAGGCAACTTGTCAGAACATCGACAACATCACGCTTTCTACGAGCTCCCTCCGCCGCCATCGGAGAAAGAACCAAAGGAAGTGGCCACTGCAGAGAAGATCGAACTCCCAGAGAGATGCCTTGTGCTACTTCACTGTGATGCCAAGCAGCTGCCTGACATCGCTGGGAGACGTAAACGCGTTGAGAGGCTCGCCATTCACGTCACAGGTGGGGACAAGGAGTACCTCTTGGAAGTAGCCAAGATCCCCCAAGGCACTGAGCATCACATGGCAGAGGTTGTCCTCAAGGCGGTATCCGACACTGGACTGGAGGCGCGCATTCAAGGAATCGTGTTTGACACTACTGCCTCGAACACGGGTCCCAATGGAGGAGCCTGCATCAAGATTCACGAGGGTCTGGGAAGGAATCTCCTCTGGTTTGCGTGCAGGCACCACATCCTGGAAGTAATCCTTGGGGACGTTTTCAAACACTGTTATGGACCATCTGGCGGGCCTAACGTCCCTCTCTTCGTCCGGTTCCAGGACCAGTGGGACGTCCTCGACCAGAAATCTTGGACGTCCTCCATGGATGAAGAAAGCCTCCTTCCTCTCCTGACAGGCGAGCTGTCTGATGCAAGGGAGACAGCTTTGAGCGAGCTTAAGAGTGCCATCGAACAAGGAAGCCATCCAAGAGACGACTACAAGGAGCTCTTGGTTCTCTCCCACATCTTCCTGGGAGGCGATATTGGGACGACTTTCAAGATGAGGGCACCAGGAGCGTTTCATCAAGCGAGATGGATGTCGAAGGGAATCTACGCTCTCAAGAATTTCCTCTTCAGGTCTCAGTTTCGGCTGACCTCTCATGAACTTCGAGCCATGGAACAGGTGTCCCTCTTCGTCGCCCTCCTCTACGCCATTCCGTGGAACGAGGCCATGGTTCCTTCCCATGCTCCCTACAACGATCTCCTCTTCATGAGGGAACTTTGCAGAGGAATCCCCAATGAGCGCGTTGCTGAAGTGGCCCTGAAGGCATTCAAGCGCCATCTCTGGTGCGTGTCAGAAGACTTGGTGCCTCTCTCTCTCTTCGACGAGAGGGTTACAAAGGAAGAGAAGGCGTCCATGGTACAGAACATGAAGAGGGAGGGGGGGAAGGGACTGAAACGTCTGTACGGAAAGGCCTTCAATCCCAACAAGCCTCTTTCAGGCTTCTTCAGTTCCAGGTCGAGAAAGGCGCTGGATCTCCTGCTCCCAGGACAAGGCGAGGAAGTGGCCACACTCCTGGCTAAGAGCCCCGCCAGTTGGGAGGGGGATCCTCTCTTCTGCAGAATGAAGAGGACGATTGACCAGGTGAAAGTGGTCAACGACGTTGCCGAACGGGGAGTGGCCCTGATGACCGCCTTCAACCCGAGAAGAAGCTCAGAAGCAGTTCCTTCTGAAGGTGGTGGCCAAGGACAGGAGGGAGTGTCCCACGACCTCCAAGGCAGCCCTACTGGAGCTCGAGCGATCGGACTCCGAATAAAGCAACCTTGGATGCCCTTTGGGAACTGTTTTTTGCCTTGTTTCAGTTCTCAGTGATATCATTCTATTTGTACTTCTCTGGGTGCGAAAGGAAAAATATTAGAACTTATTTTTCATATTTGCTAACTTTTGGTTTTCTTTTTTGCTTGTTTTTGAAAAATTGTTGCTTCATGGGGGACTCGTAAGCAATGTCCGATTACAATAAAATTTGGTACGAATCTTTTGTTTAATTAATGAAACAAAAACAACATGTGGCCCAAGAGTTTTTATAAAATGTTACATTTTGAACAGGCCTAATATATATATATATATAATATATATATATATATATATATATATATATATATATATATATATATATATATATATATATATATATATATATATATATATATAATATATATATATATATAATATATATATATATATACTAGCCGCAAAGCCGCCCTCTGGGCGGCCTTTTTGGCTAGCTCCTGCGGAGGGCTATATATGGGCCATCGGTCCACCAACTGTGTTTGGTGGGCCTTCGGCCCACCAAACACAGACTCTCCAGATAGCCCCTTCTAACTTTCCTGAAATCATGGATGTAGAAATGTATGTATTAGCGCCAACCCATTCACATCATAGCCCCTTCTAACTTTCCTGAAAGCAAAGCCGCCCTTCGGGCGGACTTTTTGGCTAGCTCCTGCGGAGGGCTATTGGTGGGCCTTTGGGCCACCACCTGTATTTGGTGGGCCTTCGGCCCACCAAACACAGACTCTCCAGATAGACCCATTACCCACCACCTCGGCCCACCAAACACAGACTCTCCAGATAGCCCCTTCTAACTTTCCTGAAATGTATGTATTCCCCCCACCCATTCACTCACCCATTACCCATCACCCCCCACCCATTCACTCACCCATTACCCATCACCACACACCCATTCACTCACCCATTACCCATCACCACACACACATTCACTCACCCATTACCCATCACCCCCCACCTATTCCCTCACCCATCACTCATCACCACCCATTCACTCACCCATCACCCCACACCCATTACCCATCACCTCACCCATTCACTCACCTATTACCCAGCACCCTACATCAAGGTTTCCTCAATTCTCGCAACCCACTTTTTTTTCTTCACAGTTCTCGCTAATAGGCTGCTAAAAAAAAGAAAAAAAAAGTGGTCGGATCATCCTATAAGTGGGCTTAAAACCTTCCCCTGGTCAACCTGATTCCAAAACTGTGACATATGATGGGATTCCGCCACAGGGGGCGGCACCTATCGCGGACAGACAGACAGACAGACACACACACACACTTTCGCTTATATTATTACTAGCCGCAAAACCGCCATCCGGGCGGCCTTTTTGGCTAGCTCCTGCGGAGGGCTATTGGTGGGCCTTCGGCCCACCACCTGTGTTTGGTGGGCCGGCCCACCAAACACAGACTCTCCAGATAGACCCATTACCCACCACCTCGGCCCACCAAACACAGACTCTCCAGATAGCCCCTTCTAACTTTCCTGAAATCATGGATGTAGAAATGTATGTATTGTTGCAAACCCGCCCTCCCACAGCCGCCCAACTGACTTGCCTCTCTTGCTGGGCTGGCTTCAGACGCGTGGGAATGATCGGGCTCAGTCCGGTTATGTGTCTAATCGGGACCAGACGCAATGAATCCCCTAAGGCCTTGAGCACGGGCTCCTCAAACGGGCACATCACCACCACGGCACACACATAGACAGGCACATGCGGAATAACACACTCGTATCCTTTCCAGACTATAATTGTACTAGGTAAACACTACAGAAACAACCTCACGCCCACCGTGAGACACAACAGCCCCTCCTCATAGGCCCGATCACTTGCCGACCGTCGCAGCCCCAAATGTTCCCTCCACTGCAACTACAGTCACTGTTATGCACCTTATAACATACCAGAGTCACCACACTCAACACACTATGCCACCGGATGGTGGGGAAAAGGAGACACTGGTTACCCTCACGGCCTCCACCCCACGCGCGCCCGCCATTCGCCAAACCCACGGCCACTGCTACCTATTTCATCCAAGCTCAGGGGACTATTCCTCCACCCTTCTTGCCTGTGAACCACCACTAGCCCTACCGTAACCCTGTTTCCTGGTGGACGCGTCGTATCCTTCGGGTGGTTTCCTGCCGGAGATCCTTTCCCCGTGGTATGCCTCGCCTCCGTTTTGTTCCACGCGGTCTCCTCCTCTTCCTCTTCTTCTGGCCACAACAACCCACTCACATCTCTCAATCTCAACCTGAGCTCGAGTTGTGGCGCGTTCGTAACACTGCCCTCCCGTCACAAAACTGGCCGACCTCGGCCAGCCAAAACTAAAAAAGAAACAGAAAAATCATAATACAAGGTTACATGCACATATAACACAAAATCCTCAAATGAAGGGCAACTCGCACCATCAGTAAACAAACCACCTTTTTCCAAACATTACCACTCCAAAGCTACACAACTGCAAGTCCCTCCATCGCCATTCACCATCCGCCACTGCAGTGTTGGAAAGTCATACCAGGCCGCCCTCCTCTTCCCTTCAGAGTGAGCTAGCCCTCTGGACCTTCCAATATGAAGTCTTTCATCCACCTAGGGGTACGTCGGGGGCGCTTCGGGCGTGCGCCTCCCAAGCCTGTTGCTTGGACCTCGCTACCGCCCACATCAACTGGTATCGAGGTAGGTTCCTCTGCTGCCGCCTGCTCGCTGGGTTCGAGGCCGGTTAGAGGAACCAGCCCCATGTCGCCTGCGTCCTCTTCCTCCGGCCAGAAAACGCGTTCCTCGTCATCCTCACTGCCACACGGCTCTGGCGTCAAGACGTCTGTCCCGGTGCCATCCTCCCAACTGTAGTGGCCTGGACCATAGTACCTCCAGAGCCTATCAGCATGGACTACACCATTGCTCTCCTTCGGGGTGGCCTGCGGATCCGGAAGGTGACGTCAGAAATCACCTCCTCCACCGTGTATGGCCCCTCCCATGGACTCTGCAGCTTAGGAGACTGCCCCTTCTTCCTCCTTGGGTTGTACAGCCACACCTGCTGCCCTTCCTGGAATACCGGCACCTCAGTATGCCGGTCATAGCGGGTCTTCATGGCCTCTCCCACTATCCGGAGATTACCCCGGACTTGGTGGTGTATTTCCTCCATCCGTTCTTTTAAGGCAGCGGCGTAAGGTGTGGTAACAGTGGGCATCCCCTCGTCCGGCGGCCGTCCGGTGATGAGGTCCAGTGGTAACCGCAACTCCCGGCCACACATAAGCCTGGCAGGTGAGTAACCGGTGGCCTCATGTTCTGCCGACCGGTATGCCATGAGTAGTAGGGGAAGCTTCAGGTCCCAGTCCCCCTGTCCTTCCTGGCAGCTCTTCGCCAGCTGCTGGGCCAGTGTGCGATTATAATGTTCCACCATGCCGTCTGACTGCGGCCGGAGTGGAGTTGTACGTGTCTTCTGCACATCGAGCAACTGGCAGCACTCCCTGAACACCTCAGACTCGAATTCCCTCCCTTGGTCCGAGTGTAACTCCTCAGGCACACCGAATCTTGAGAAAAATTCATCCACCAGAACTTCGCCAACCGTGGTAGCCACATGGTTGGGAAGAGTGTAGGCTTCTGGCCACTTCGTAAAATAATCCATCGCCACACACACATAGCGATTTCCTCTGGCCGTCTGGGGCAAAGGACCCACTATGTCCACTGCCACCCTCTCCATAGGTGCCCCCACCTGATAAAGCTGTAATGGTGCCCTAGCGCGTACATTGGGGCCCATCTTAGCACTGCACACGTCACAGGACCGGCACCACTCCTGCACGTCCTGGCGCATACCCAAGCAGTACACACGCTGCCGCAACCGCACAAGAGTTTTCTTAACACCGAAGTGCCCACTTGTGCTGCCACCATGAGCCTCACGCAATAGTTCTGCCCTCTTTTTCTTGGGGATAACCGTCAGCCAGAATTTCACTTTTCCATCACTGGTCACCCACTGTCGTTCCAACACTCCCCCTAATAATCGCAACACATCCCATTGTCGCCAGAAGAATTTGGTCACTGGGCTGGTCACTGCCACACGTTCCCAAGGTGGCCTAACACGACTCTCCTCTAACCACGCCACAACTGGCCCAATATCAGCGTCCTGTCGCTGGGCCAGCTCAAGGTCTTGCCTCCACGAGGTGGCACCGACATGGAGGGAAACACGGTTACATATTTGGTTTGGCTCACGTTGGCTGCAGTGTTTGCAGTCCACAGGGCAAGGGCGTCGACTCAAACTGTCGGCATTACTGTGCACCCGGCCCGGATGGTGCTCAATTTGGTAGTCATGCTGCTCTAACTTGCCCAACCACCTAGCAAGCTGCCCTTCTGGATTCTTAAGGGTTTTCAGCCACTTTAGGGCAGCATGATCGGTCCTGACCTTGCACTCGGCACCGTACAAGTACGAGTGGAAGTGGTCCATGCTCTTGACCACCGCCGACAGTTCCTTCCTGGTGACACAGTAGTTCCTTTCCGGAGTAGAAAACTTGCGACTGTAGTAGGCCACTACACGTTCCTGCCCGTTCACTAGCTGGGAGAGGACAGCCCCCACTCCTTCAGCACTGGCATCACAATCCAAGATATATGGTTCCGTAGGAACAGGGTATGTCAATACAGGGGCGTGAGTGAGTGCCTCCTTCAGCTGCTCGAAGGCCGCCTGGCACTCATCACTCCACAGGAACCGAGCTCCTTTTCGTGTCAGGTGATGAAGTGGTGTGGCTATATGTGCGAAGCCCTGCACGAATCTCCGGTAATACGTGCAGAAGCCCAGGAAGCTTGGCACCTCCGTTACACTACAGGGAACTGGCCACTCCTTGATAGCTTCTACCTTCCCGGGGTCGGCGGACACCCCATCCCGGCTCACGATGTGGCCCAGAAATGACAACTGTTCCTGGAAGAGGCAGCACTTCTTGGGGCTGAGCTTCAAGTTCGAAGCCCTAAACCTGTCCAGCACTTCTTCCAGCCTTTCCAGCATCTCCTCGTAGGTGCCTCCGTACACCACCACATCGTCCAGGTAGACCAGAGCCGATTTCCTCAGGAGGCCATCCAATACCTGCTCCATCAGCCTCTCGAAAGTGGCGGGAGCGTTGACCAAACCAAAGCTCATGACCCTAAACTGCCACAATCCTTGGCCGGATGAGAAGGCAGTCTTTGGCTTGTCCTCCTCTGCCATGAGGACCTGGTGGTACCCTGACTTAAGGTCCAGGGTACAGAACCACCGTGCACCGACCAGTGCATTCAACGTGTCGTCTATGCGAGGCAGCGGGTAGGAGTCCTTGGTGGTAACTGCATTGAGCGCCCTGTAGTCCACACAACAACGCATCGTCCCATCCTTCTTTCGAACCAATACCACGGCGGACGACCATGGACTGCTGGACTTTTCGATGACACCCTGAGCTCGTAGTTCCTCCACAGCTGTCTCGATCTCCTTCCTCCTCGCTGGCGCTATCCGCCGAGGGGGCTGCTTAATGGGCCTGCTGTCGCCCGTGTGGATGAAGTGCTGGGCGAGCCCGGTCCTGCCCAAGTCGTGGTCACCCTTTGAAAACACGTCCGCATACTGCTCCAGCAACTGCCCCACCTTGGCAGCCTGCCCTGGGGTTAAACAGCTACCACTCCTCTGCCAGAGGTCCTGCAGATGCAGCGGCATCCCTGTGTTTCTTTCTTGCCGACCACTCGACTTTACCTGTGCAGTCAACGCCCGCACACCCTGTCCGCGCCCTTGCAGCGTAACTTCCCCTCCTTTGGCCCGCATGGTCATGGAGCCAAGGTGACCACCGCCTTGCTCTGCTGGAAGAAATCCAGGCCAAGGAGATTTTCGTCCAGGTCGGCTACATACACGGGTAGTTCCTCCTTCGCCTCGCCGACCTCAATTCTCGCCTGTACCGGTCCCCTTAACTTCGTGCAGTGGCCGGTGACCCCGCACAACTGTTGTTTGGTGGCTGGAAATTCTGAGGTGTCTACCAAACCCGCCTGTAGGAACGTGCGCTCGGCACCCGTGTCTACCGTCAGGCTACAGGGCCTCCCGTTGACTTGTCCCTGTACCTGCACGGTCCTGGCGCCCGTAGAGCGGCACTTTACTTGGAGTGGGGCCTCTGGTTGATTGGCTGGGGTTGGGCCCCCGCTCCCAGCCAGACAGAGTTTCCCGCGGCCGTCCCGCTGGCAGAGTACTCGTTTTGTGGGCACTCGCTAGTGCGATGAGCCTGCCCACAATCCCAGCAGCACGGCTTGTACTGGTACCGGCCGCTGTTACCCCCTCTAGGTGAGACGCTTTGGCGCCTCTGCCGAGGGCATTCCTTCTTCCAGTGACCTTTCTGCCCACAGCGGAAACAGTTGCCGGGGAAAACTCCTGGGGACGATATAGGGCTAGCTGGGGGCGACTGGACGTGCCCCTTCCTGGCCCTAAACATGGTTCTCGGCCTGTGTGTCGGGCCTTCTACCTCCTGACTAGTCCTCAAAAGGACTCCATTTCCAATCCTCGGGCCAGGGCTTGCTGCAGGTCCTCCACGTGTGCCTGTTGAATGTATATCTTTATTTGGGATGGTTCACCGCGTCCACAAATTGGTCCCGGAGGAGGAGAGTGATCATGTCCTCGCTTGCCCCCGGGTACGCCCGACGTACTAGCTGCTCCAAGTCCTGCGCCAAATGCGGCAACGACTCCCCAGGATTCCTTAGTCTGGCCCTGAACCTGGCCCGAAGCACCTCTGACTGGTGCTGGTGTCCGTACCGCCTCTCTAGCACCGCCAAGACGCTACTGTAGGAGGTCTGCTTCCCGGCCGGCAACTGGTTCAACACCTCCAGCGCTGAACCCTTCAACGCCCCCACAAGCTGCACCGCCCTCTCATAGCGGCTCCAGCCCCAGGCCTTGGCCAACAGCTCAAACTGTGCCCGGTAAGCCTCCCAGGACACAGTACCGTCAAATTCCTGGGGACGCTTTCGGGCACCCTCACCATGACGACAACGACGTCGGGATCCTTGTGCCTTATGGGATGGAGAACTTGGCGGGGATGGTGTTGAAGGAGGCGTGGGAGCAGCACTTCTCGGTGTCGCACGGGCAGACGGCCCTTGACGGAGCACGCCGTAGCTTTGGGCACCCAACACTTGCTCCCCCCCACTGTCTGAACTAACCCATTCGCTGGCACTACACGGTTCCTCCTTCACCAGTCCTGTAGCAGCTTCACCCATACTCTGATAACCACCCACGCCCCGCCCCAGTGTCTTACTGATGTGGGTTTTCAAGTCAATGGCCAGCTGCCCCATTTCCTCCTTTACCTCACTTTTCACCCGCTCAAGCTGGTTATCAGTGTAATCTTTAGTGTCCTTTTCTACGCGCTGACGCTCTCGCAATGCTCGTCCCAGACACTCATTTATCTGCTTTGCCTGGGCGTCGAGCCTTTGACCCATCTGCGTGTTAAAACTGTCAACAGCTTCTGTTTGTCTGGTCATGGCACACGCCTGCATTCAGAGTTGGCTGTTCACCACTTCCGTCCTGCATGGTGTGCCGTATCCCTTAACGCGCCTGCCGTACTTCTAGACCCGTGCCCGTACCTCTTTGGCAATCACTCTACGGCGCCGACCAGAGCACACAACAACATCCCACTTCTGACACCAGTGTTGCAAACCCGCCCTCCCACAGCCGCCCAACTGACTTGCCTCTCTTGCTGGGCTGGCTTCAGACGCGTGGGAATGATCGGGCTCAGTCCGGTTATGTGTCTAATCGGGACCAGACGCAATGAATCCCCTAAGGCCTTGAGCACGGGCTCCTCACACGGGCACATCACCACCACGGCACACACATAGACAGGCACATGCGGAATAACACACTCGTATACTTTCCAGACTATAATTGTACTAGGTAAACCCTACAGAAACAATCTCACGCCCACCGTGAGACACAACAGCTCCTCCTCATAGGCCCGATCACTTGCCGACCGTCGCAGCCCCAAATGTTCCCTCCACTGCAACTACAGTCACTGTTATGCACCTTATAACATACCAGAGTCACCACACTCAACACACTATGCTACCGGATGGTGGGGAAAAGGAGACACTGGTTACCCTCACGGCCTCCACCCCACGCGCGCCCGCCATTCGCCAAACCCACGGCCACTGCTACCTATTTCATCCAAGCTCAGGGGACTATTCCTCCACCCTTCTTGCCTGTGAACCACCACTAGCCCTACCGTAACCCTGTTTCCTGGTGGACGCGTCGTATCCTTCGGGTGGTATCCTGCCGGAGATCCTTTCCCCGTGGTATGCCTCGCTTCCGTTTTGTTCCACGCGGTCTCCTCCTCTTCCTCTTCTTCTGGCCACAACAACCCACTCACATCTCTCAATCTCAACCTGTGCTCGAGTTGTGGCGCGTTCGTAACAGTATTAACGTCAACCCATTCACATCATAGCCCCTTCTAACTTTCCTGAAAGCAAAGCCGCCTCCGGGCGGACTTTTTGGCTAGCTCCTGCGGAGGGCTATTGGTGGGCCTTCGGCCCACCAAACACAGACTCTCCAGATAGACCCATTACCCACCACCTCGGCCCACCAAACAGACTCTCCGGATAGCCCCTTCTAACTTTCCTGAAATGTATGTATTCCCCCCACCCATTCACTCACCCATTACCCATCACCCCCCACCCATGCACTCACCCATTACCCATCACCACACACCCATTCACTCACCCATTACCCATCACCATACACCCATTTACTCACCCATTACCCATCACCCCCCACCTATTCCCTCACCCATCAGCCCCCACCCATTCACTCACCCATCACCCCACACCCATTACCCATCACCCCACCCATTCACTCACCTATTACCCATTACCCTACATCAAGGTTTCCTCAATTCTCGCAACCCACTTTTTTTTCTTCACAGTTCTCGCTAATAGGCTGCTAAAAAAGAAAGAAAAAAAAGTGATCGGATCATCTTATAAGTGGGCTTAAAACCTTCCCCTGGTCAACCTGATTCCAAAACTGTGACATATGATGGGATTCCGCCACAGGGGGCGGCACCTATCGCGGACAGACAGACAGACAGACTGACAAACACACACACACACACACACACACACACTTTCGCTATATTATTATATATATATATATATATATATATATATATATATATATATATATATATATATATATATATATATAAGTAGAAAAAGTATTTTGGTAACTCTCTCTCTCTCTCTCTCTCTCTCTCTCTCTCTCTCTCTCTCTCTCTCTCTCTCTCTCTCTCTCTCTCTCTCTCTCTCTCTCTTTCTCTCTCTCTCTTTCTCATATATCTCTCTCTCTCTCACTCTTTCACGGATAGAGAGAGAGAGAGAGAGAGAGAGAGAGAGAGAGAGAGAGAGGAGAGAGAGAGAGAGAGAGAGAGAGAGAGAGAGAGAGAGAGAGAGAGAGAGAGCGGCCAACGCGGCGATTTATTTAGTTAACGCTAATATATGCATGGTTCTACTGTATGTATCAGAAAACGAAATCTATAAATGGAAAGCTAATAAGATTCTGCTTCTATTGATATCTCCCATCTTATAAGCTGTCCCACAAAGTTTTACATGACGACGTGTTTTAAGTGAATGTTAATTTCATCATATTTCTTCAGTCGCATAATGACCTTTATTTAATGAGTTTTACTGTGTTTTATGTGATAATATTATAGAACAAGCATTTTCAAAGATAACAGTCTATCCTTTATACATGTATAACATGATATACTGCGGGGTAATGCCTTGAGAACTTTCCCGGGTCTAGAGTGAACAAAGAGGCCTTGGCGCTAAGATGGCGCCCAGTAGCGTTTAACATAGGGCCTATGAATGGCGTTACCCTCTTACATATAGATACCCTAGCGCGGCCTATCAGGCCGACAAAAAGGGGCGGGGCATCGTTCGCCGGACGAGAACCACACACACATGTGCACCGGCAGCCTCAATAAAAAAGCCTCATGAAAATATATAGTATACGTCGGACCATCGTGATGACAACATGAATCTGCTGTCCGACAATGACTTGTTAGTGATGGCTGCATGTGCAGTGTATAGCATGAAAATCCAGAATGAAAAAAGCAGTAAAAAGAGAAGAGTTTGGGTGAAGAACTGGCTGAAGAGAAAAGAAGAATTTGCCCATACAACTCTCTTGAATGAGCTTCAATAGTGAACTAGGTTATAGTGAGGTTAGATTAGTAATATTAAACATATTGTTACGCATGATTGTGTAGTGGGTTGGTGGTGTTTGCGTATGTAGTGCCCCCCCTTTTGGCTAGATGTCAATTTGAAGGGCTCCACAAACCTGGCGATTACGCTGCCACCACCCACAATAAGTGGAAAAAAAACCTAAAGATTTAGAGAATATATGAGGATAACTGGGACTTAATGAACGACTCGTTAACAGGGTTTCTTTATAATCATCACGAACAGTAATCACATCACAGCTCTAATGGTTTCACCGAAAACTCACTTCAAATAATATAAATACCCGAAACGACCAACTTCTCCGGGCTTAACACAGACACAAAAAGTTCCTATATTCTGTTACTAGGTACTATACCTATCTACATAAATAAATAACGGAGCTACAATAGGGCCTTAGCTCTATATACTGGAGTCCAAGCTGGTCCCAACGTCTGTTGTCACTCAGCTGGTCTCGACACCCAACATGGACCACATGTGCCACAAGCCCACGCCTGGTAGTCTCACCACTTGGCTCCGCTTCAAGGATCAAACCCTTCTAAAGGGTTGCAGGGGAACGACTCCCTCCGCACGAGTAGTCTGGGCAAGGGTCGGCGAGAGAGAGAGAGAGAGAGAGAGAGAGAGAGAGAGAGAGAGAGAGAGAGAGAGAGAGAGAGAGAGAGAGAGAGAGAGAGAGAGAGAGAGAGAGAGAGAGAGAGAGAGTATAAGCGCGTTTTCGCGGCCGCTCTGGCCCGGTCAAGACTGGGCTAGTCCCGAGCGGTCACTGTTTTTGCGAGGCGTTCTGCACCGTTCCAGCCCGGTCTACTCCAGTCCAACCCAGCGAGCAGGACCAGGTTGGACCCGTGTGGGGAGAACTGGCGCATGCGCACTACAGTCAGCGGGGGAGACGACCAGGAGCTTATCGTGCTGCTCATAAGACAATGAAACACCATGATGGCCGACCATAGGACTAAAGTAATTTCACGAACAACATCTTGGGAAATTAATGTACCGTCAACAACACTATAGTGGCCACTGCACTAATGTCACCAGGCACAATTTCTGCCCGGAGGACCGCCCACTCGATCCCCAGCCAATAGGAACGACGAATGGGACGGGGCCAGTCTCGATGTATTTTAGCGAGCATCAATCCAGCCTGGAACGGTATAGACTGGGCTGAACCAGGGCGGTGAACGTCACGAAAACGCGCTATAAGTCTCTTTCTCTCTTCCTTGCCTGCTTGCCGTGACGTCACCAGCGACCACGAGTATAGATATATGGCCGGAAGCCTACATCCAATTGAATTTGGACTGAGGAGTGAAGAAAAATGATTATAATTTTAATAACTGGCTATAGATGTTTTACTTTACTCTTACCACCCAGTGTAAACTTTTCGTCAATCGTGAGTCACAGGATTAACCCATTTTCTCTCGTTACATGGCTTCTTCCCCCCCAAAAAAAATTCTTGTTCCTCAGTCCTTCATCACACATTCTACCAGATATCTAGCTCAGTACATCAAGAAAATAGTAACATATTGTTACGCAGGGCCCTCACATAGACTCACCTTTCTTATCTCACCCGCAAAGGCGCCCCACGTAACCACTTACTCCCTCCTGACGAAGGGCTCGGTAGAATTATCTGAAGGCGAGTAGTGGTGGATTACACGTAATCAATCACATGGCGGAAAGAGGACACTGACACTCACTGAAATACACTCTACATTTAATAGCGGAGGTCACACAATACACAGGACTCAACTCCTGAAGGTGGAGAGAGAGAACAAAGTACTCCCATAGTCACACGGTCTAAGAATTCTTCTCTAACACACACATACACGAGGCTTTACTTGAAAGGCAACAACACACATAGGTACGGCTTAACCAGGCACTAACTTAGGCTGACGAGGCCTCCTGACGGAGCGAGACAGACGCCTTCAGGCGCACGGCGCTATGCCCGCCGCCACCGCTCTCCCAACGCAAGACACCCTGCTTGTCTCGTACCCCGTTATGTTCTGTCCACCCAGCTACCCAGGCGGCGGGTTTCTCTCGTCCCTGTCTCCCCTTACTTCCCGCCGCCAGCTAGCCAGCCAATCCCGTGGCGTGGCCGGCCGTGCCGGACCCAATCAGAGTGATTGCCGCGAATGACGTCACCCTCTCTTTGTGTGTGGTGCAGGAAGCACCCTCACCACGCTCATACATACAGACAAACGGACACTGACTCATACACCCTCGCTCTCGCCCCAAACACTACACAACCCCTACATGCCTTCCCCCCACCTTCCCACCACCTGCATAACGCCAGGCGCGTAACAACATCATGACTCCTCTCCTTTTAAATTCACATATGGGTGAATATCCACCCAAAAAAAAAAAAATATAAGTTGGACATTACAATTCTCAAATTAAGTTTACAAAACAATAATTAAGTGGTATTGGATTCTTAATTTCTTCACCTCCCTCACCAAGAGCAGATTTAGCCAGTTTGGGGATACATATCAATGTAATGACTTTACTCCACCTTCTCACTTCATCTCCTACTTACTTAGGCCGAAGCCATATAGAGTCACAACTGGACTCATCCCTCTAGTCTGTAATGGTTGTTCCTTTACCCCACTAAACCTAGGCATAGGCACGTAGGGAGAAATCACGACTGGATTTTTTCCATACCCTTCCGTAACTTGGGATAAAGCTCACCTCCTTATTGAAGCATACACTCCTGCGACAATCACCCAACGAGCAAAGCTCAGAGCCAAGTACATCCTCGGGTCTGACGATATCCTTTGCGGGTCTAGTGTATAGTGTAATCTATGTACACCCTCTAAGGTAACCATTCTCCTAACCTTTACAAGCTGGTCTAGGGGATTTTCATCAAAATATATCTTTCTTACTAGAGATGACTTCTTACCATCTGTCATTAACATTCCTCTACATATCTCCTCTCTGGCCTCCTCTCTCTAGTTCATGGTTGTTCAAGTTCCTCCTCAACTATTACTACTCCTGCTGGCTCCAACAGCCAGCCATCCTGTCCTATATATTGTTTAATTTGTTCGGCCGCTCTCTGTGCACGTACACCGTCAAATATATTTTCTAACACATATGCACCACCATCTCTCAATACTTCCACTATTTTGTACGGTCCCAACCACTTAACCGAGAGTTTCCTGTTGGTGCCCGTCTCAAAGCGTTCTCTTTTCACCCACGCCAATCCGTCTTTCTCCAACCTTTCGTTTTTCCTTTTCACATTAGCTTTCTCCCGCCATTTTCTACCTCTTTCCAAATTTGTTCTCCTGATGATTTCGTGTGCCACTTCTGTTTCCTCCTCTGAATCAATTTGTGGTAACTTCACACTAATCAACCTTGGAGCGTATCGGGAAAAGAAAGCATATAAAGGTTGGGTACCCATTGTCTCATGCACTGCACTATTCAGCACTCTTTGGGTTTCTAAGAGATAGCTGGGCCATCTAGTGGGATAACCCTTGCATAGGTTAGAGAGAATTGTTTTCATTGTTCGGTGCATCCTTTCAGAGATACTATTACCTTGTGGATGATAAGGCGTGGTGTATCCTAACTGTATTTCACATGAATCACACAATTCTTTAAATTGCTGCGACGTAAATTCCCTAGCGTTATCTAACAGCAATGTATTTGGTGCTCCAAATACACTAATATATTCCCCGAAATTCTTACATACTTCCTCGGTCATCCTAGTTCTTAATTTATAAAACACAGTAAACCTACTATAATGATCTATTATAGTTCATACATAGCGGTATCCGTGGGCTCCCGTTCCCATGTCGGTTATGTCTATGCTTATCCTCTCTAGAGGTCTACTTACTGACGGTAATTCTTGCCATTGTTGTTAGAGTCCACGACTACCCTTATGCTGTTGACAGGTTAAACAGTTCCTCACATATTCTCTCACATCCATTTTTAAGTTGGGCCAATAAAAATATCCCTCTGCTTTACTTATTGACTTCCTTTGCCCTAAATGACCTGATTCCTTATTATGAATTAATTCCAAGGCCGCTTGCTCCAGTTCACTAGGCAAAACCAATATGTAGTGTACACTGTTATCTAACTGCTGTTTAGTTAAATATAAAACTCCTTCTTCTATCACAAATTGATCTAAAGTACTTCTGGGGTATTTAGATCTGGGTATTCTGCCCCCTTCTAGATAGATACTCTATCATTTCTCTCCATTTGAGGTCCTCTCGTTGCATTTCCTTGATTTCTTCTTTAGTTTTTCTTAACCATCTCTCTTCTACTTGACATCGAATGATTCTTACTGGTCTACTAAGCTGGTCTGCTACAGTGTTCTTTCTCCCTGCTTTATATTCTATTTGATACCTATAGTCTCTCATTTCTAAGATCCACCTGTTCATCCTAGGTGACTTGGTTCGTTGTTTAAACACTGACACTAACGGTTGGTGGCCTGTTCTGCTGATAACTTTGGTTCCCCAAAGGAAATGATGGAACTGTCTGCAGGCTAAAACTATCCCTAGGGCTTCCCTATCTGTTGCTGAGTATCGCGTTTCAACTGGTTTTAATTTTTTGGAAAAGTACGAGACTACCTGGGCTTTGCCCTGTTCATTATACTGCATTAGTACTGCTCCTACATGGGTTTGACTAGCATCGATATCCAACACAAAAGGTTTATTGATATTGGCCTTAGTTAAGATGGGAGCACTAGTCAGTTTATTTTTTAGTATCTGAAATGCCTTCTAGCTTTCCTCTGACCATTCGGATGGGTTTTCTTTTTTAGTCAAATTAGTGATCGGCACAGCTATTTTAGCGAATCCTTCTATGTACTTCCTATAGAAACCTACCATTCCCAGAAATCTTCTGGTTTCCTTGATATTAGTGGGGGGGGTTTCATTTTCTCTACGGCTTCTATGTTGTCTGGGTTGGGCTGGTAACCTTCCATGGTCACTACGTGTCCTAGAAAACTAACTTTTCTTTGCCCTATTTTACATCTGGACAAATTTAATTTGATTCCAAATTTAGTCAGATGTTCAAATAACCTATCGATCCTCTCCAACAAGACCTCGTAACTGAGTGCCATCTGGATAATGTCATCCAGATAATTTTTAAGCCAGTTCTCTTTCAGTAAAGGGGTTAAAATCTGGGCTAACTTGCGAGAGAAAATTGCCGCACTGCAATTCAACCCAAAGGGAAGTCTTTTGAACCTATATAAGGATATTCCTTTACTAAAAGTTGTTAGATCTCTACTACTCTCATCCAACAGTATTTAATAATATGCATCTTTCATATTTAGGGTGGCATAGTATTCATAGCCTGCTACAGACTGTACTAGCTCTTCCAATTTGGGTAGGGGGTGTATATCAGTGGCTAAATGTTGATTCACTTTCCTATAATACACACATCCCTTTTACTCCATTCGGCTTGTTAACCAGTACTATAGAACTTAACCACGCAGCTGTGGAGTTTTCTATTATGTCCTTCTCTTCCATTTCTCTCAACATTTTAGCTATTAATTCCTTGCTTTCTCCGGATACCTATATGTGACTCCTCTACACGGTTTTGGATCTAACACCTGAATATGAGCTGGTTCAGTTTTCATGGTGCCTAGTTCTCCTGCATCTAAGATAAATAATTTATGGTGTTGTTTTATCAAGGCGAAAAGATGGTGTCTCTCCTGTCCACTTAGGTGCTTCCAATCTCCCCTTTCCAGAATAGCCTGTATTCGTTCCTGTCGAGTACCACTACCTTTGCTAGCATCACTGTCGGGTAACATAGCGTTACTCATTCTAGTGGTGAGACACAGCGTGGTCCTTCCGTAACCTGCTGCTCTTGAATTTCTTCTGAGTTTACCCAACTACCCTTCCTCCATACCTAGCTAAAATTACTTACTACTCCATACCTAGCTAAAAGTGTACCAGAACGTAACTTCAACTGTCCATTACTGTTATCAACTATTGGTAGAAAGATGGTCCTTTCTTTAGTAACCTGGACACACATAGGTGCTGTGGAAATTATCCACTAAAACCGCTCTCTAATTTTGAGAAAGGTATTAATTTGAATGGTGGAATTTGGCGCCTACCAGATAGAAGGTGGAATACGAATACAAATTCCACCTATGTATATATTATTATAGATTTGGGTATAAATTAAGATGTATTTAGATATAGTAATATAAATTTTGTGGTATTCACCTATAATACCACAATTAATCAAAGGATTAACATAATATAAGAATTGTGAGGAAAGTTCCACGTATGGGAGTAAATTATTGGAACGTTCCACGTGTAAGCTAGCTGTCTTGAAAAGGAATTGTAGTCAAGACATTAGTCACGAGCTATCAGCTACACTATGAAGTTGTAGTCAGTCTTTGATTGTACACTAAGGTGAAGTCAACCTCATATTAATATGAGTAAGCTATAACCGATCAATCGGTTAAAAGCTGGACAAAGTGGTAAAAACATCACAAGATACGAGCCGCGCCAGGTAACTTGGAAAGTTATCCTTGGCAACTCCGCCACCATATCACTCCGCGCCGCCATTACGCAGCCACAGCCAGCCGCTCTGCCATTCAGTGTACCACAGCGTCTCACCAATACTCCCTCAAGATGATGATCAAACCTTCATAACCGCAACCCATCTGCCACTGCTGAGTATACCTTGGTTAGCGTCTAAATAGGGTATCTGTGCAGCTTAGGTAGATTATGGGTTAATAGCAAGGTGAGTTCACGTTAATTAATATTATAATTTTAACAGTTTGTTGTCGTCCATCAGTTGATGGGCGATAATTTCAACAGGTGCTATATTTTGCACTTGTCTTTTTCTAGGGTCAACCACGAGAATGGTTCCCTCTACCTCGTCCACTGGTAATTCTAACCATTGAGTTCTTTCTTGTCTTAGGTCACGCTTTGCTGTATTCTTATATGACGGCTTGATTTAGCAACTTCATCTTTGCACTCCACGCTCTTAACTGCTCTTATGGTGCCGTATCGGTGTTCAACAAAATTCAAGGGGTAAGTTAGGTTAGCCCACATGACTTTTTTGTTGTTGTAATTTATAGTCATTTCTTCTAGTCGTATTATATTCATCCCTACCAGGGCTTGGGTGGATAAATACTGGTCTGGCACTACTAACATTAACACTTCTATTGTGCTATCTGCTCCTATGGTTATTTTTACTTTCACTTGACCTAAGATTCTCAACTCCTTGCCAGTTATGCCTGTCAAACTAGGGATGTTACTGTGGGTTCTTATTTTAAGTTGTAAGTTTAAAGCTACGATCTTCTTTATAAGTGAATATTCGCTTCCTGTGTCTAATAAAACTTCCGTGACGTGGTCATTAATGGCTAAGGGGATTAATGGCTATTGGGGATCGATGTTTAACTAGTTACCTGGAGAACGCTTTCCTCCCAGGACAACTCGGACTGCCTCGCCTACATCCTACCCTCCAGCAATTAAAGCAAGCGTTGCTACTTGGCTTCCTTCGACAGTCTGCGGCTGAGTGGTTGTTCCTTTTACAGTAAGGACAAAACGTCTGGGAGTTCCTTCTCCAATCTAAACTGGGTATCTTCTGGTCTTTACCTACTCTCAAATCTTGTAATTTCCTCTCCATTCCTTCCACCTGTGCTCGCAGTTCTTTTACTTCTGACTGACTGGCTGACAGTTCCTCTGACTGTTTTTGCTTATTGGGAAGAGTACTCTGGGGAGCAGGTGTTATCTCTGATAGCTGCAGGTTCTGGTTTACCGCGTATATCCTATCTGTGTCTCTTCCGATTGCTATTGCCCTCTCGGTTTCCACTCTCTCTATGAATTTTCTCAGTGGGATTTGTTCATCCATGAAAAACTCTAATTTCTCCCTACTTTGACTTGGTAATCCTCTCAACAGTTTTGTTTTTATGATCTTATCCCTACGGGGAATTTCTCCTGAATGTTTTGACTTTGCTTCCAATATGGCGTATTTACATTTAAGTTTAGTTGCGAGCTCTTGAGGATCTTCCAGCCAATCATACTTGACCTCCGAAATGCTGTTAAGGATTCTGTCGACATTATTGTCTGTTAGTTCTTCATATAAACAATAAGTTAGGGAGTCCCACGATTTAAAATTGACCTTACTTAGGGTATTCTGTATGTATAACGCTAACGGTGGGTCCACTCTTGCCATAAGGATCCTCTTTCTCTCCTCCAAATCCTCTGAACAACTCTCTACTTGGGAAAAGAAAACTTTCAATCTTCCCTCGGCTTCGATTCCCTGCAAATCACTGAGGCTCAGCATTCGTATATCTCTAGGCTTTACCAATGACCTTACTGGTCTCCTGACATCCTTCTCCCCTCCCTTATCTCTCAACAATAACTCAAGAGTTATTTTTGTTCTTTCCACTTCTTGTTCTAATTGAATCATCCTATCTAACCGCTCGTATTGTTCTGGACTGGTATCGTCTTCCTTGGGTGTCACTACTTCCTCCTTCCTAATCTCTTTGTCCAAACCCTCTGCTCCATTCTCCGAAAAATTAAGCAAATCCTCCATCTTGAAAAAAAATCTCAATGATGACTATTACTGGGTATAGTGTTGGACTTTTTTAAGGTGGCTATTATAGCCACGACAACCCGCAGAAGTTGCTTACTTGCCGGGGCGTCTATAAGGCCTCAACATTGACATACACTGCTCTTATAATTTCTATGGTGGGTAACCCGGGCCTCCTAAAGCCTGCACTGCAGCCCATGCCTGGTAGTTGTGCCTGATTACATTTACGAGTTTCTGGTATATAAAGCTCCTGCCCGTCCTGTTAAAGTGCACTCCATCATGCGCTAAGTCTTGTGCATATGGTTTGGCGTTAAAGCTTAATTTCCTATACTGAGTTAGTTTCTTGTTCAATTTGTTATTTATCGCTTTAGCTATTTCATCGTATGTTTCTTGCTCAACGCTCCTAGCGTAATGGTTTGTTATGATCCTGGGTTCTATCATGCAAATCCTTATCTCACAGTGGCACGTTGCCTGTAAGGCTTCTACTACCTTCCTAATCTCTTCCACTATGTCTCCCATCTTCCTGACTTCTTTACTGTCATTATTGCCTAACTATAGGATGACTAACTCTAATTCTTTCTGCAAGACTCCGTTCAATCTATCATCTGAAAAAAAGGTTCTAATCTTGCCTCCTGGCGCTCTATAAACATCTACTATTACGTTAGGATCATCTACTTCCACGGTCTCAGGGACCTGACTATGACCAACTAGCGCTACCCTGTACATGGATGTGATCTCTGAGCACTGGCACCTGAAAAATAAAAAGGAATTAGTTAGCACGTGGGTAAGGGGAAGTCTGAAATGGACCCCTAACCAGCTGCTACCAACTTGTAGTGCCCCCCCTTTTGGCTAGATGTTAATTTGAAGGGCTCCACAAACCTGGCGATTACGCTGCCACCACCCACAATAAGTGGGAAAAAAAACTAAATATTTAGAGAATATATGAGGGTAACTGAGACTTAATGAACGACTTGTTAACAGGGTTTCTTTATCATCATCACGAACAGTAATCACATCACAGCTCTAATGGTTTCACCGAAAACTCACTTCAAATAATATAAATACCCGAAACGACCAACTTCTCCTCCGGGCTTAACACAGACACAAAAAGTTCCTATATTCTGTTACTAGGTACTATACCTATCTACATAAATAAATAACGGAGCTACAATAGGGCCTTAGCTCTATATACTGGAGTCCAAGCTGGTCCCAACGTCTGTTGTCACTCAGCTGGTCTCGACACCCAACATGGACCACGTGTGCCACAAGCCCACGCCTGGTAGTCTCACCACTTCGCTCCGCTTCCAGGATCAAACCCTTCTAAAGGGTTGCAGGGGAACGACTCCCTCCGCACGAGTAGTCTGGGCAAGGGTCGGCGAGAGAGAGCGAGAGTATATGTCTCTTTCTCCCTTCCTTGCCTGCTTGCCGTGACGTCACCAGCGACCACGAGTATAAATATATGGCCGGAAACCTATATCCAAATGAATTGGGACTGAGGAGTAAAGAAAAATTGTTATCATTTTAATAACTGGCTATATATGTATTACTTTACTCTTACCACTCAGTGTAAACTTTTCGTCAATCGTGAGTCACAGGATTAACCCATTTTCTCGCGTTACACGTGTAAGCAGTAGAGGCATATTGTTGTGTGTCTGTGTGTCTGTAGTCGGCGGCGTGTGTCTTGGGTACGAGGAGCCCCAGGGAAGCGCGGTAGGCCGGTTGGGGGGATCGAAGAAGGCAGCGGCAATAGGCCCATAGACGCAGAGGCCAGAGGTCCCATGTACTAATATGTTTACATTTTTTCCGTTTTCTCGTGCGGGCAACATGGGTGACTATTAATCTTTTCGTAAATCGTGTTTTACGTTTACTCCACATAAGAGCCCCTCTTAGTAATGAAGTTATTTTCATAGTATCATGAATTACTCACATACATATCCCATATACTTTAATCTCCATGTTAATCACAATCTTCGTATATATGAATAAATATCTGTAGTACTCGTTAATGTCTTATACAGGATTATTAAGAACGTGATAAATATGAGGTACATCAGTATTGTTGTTCAAGTGAAGTATGACTGCAAGAAAGTTACGGATCCAAGTGCCATAGCATATGTATATAATAATCTTCGAAAAATGTCTCAGGAAGATACGCTGCCAGACGTACAAACGCACGGGAGGCTACCAATGGAGGGAGGGGTGCTTGGGATTAGCCCACGTGTGGTAGTCTATAGAAAGTGTCGTACCTCATGCATCAACACACTGTGGTAAACACTAATGCTTCTTATATACTTTGCTGGTATTCGTCAGTTGCATTTATATATATTGTTACGTGTAGCATAAATGCATGATGGGTGGGTGGAGAGGCTGGAGACGTGTGTTATGTGTCTGGCGGGCAGGGAAGCAGCGCGTGAGGCTGAGGTTAGAGCGGGGGTGGGGTTTGGGATGGGAGAGGGTAGAGAGAGACATGAACCTTGGCACACATTTTTGCTGGTGGCTGGCAGTGGCACGGAGACCAGCGGGAAGGGAGGATTGAAGCCTCGTGGCGGCGGTCAGTGTCGCGTGGGGGGTTGGTTGCGGTGTGGTGGAGGGGTTTGTGTGTAGTGGTACTGGGTGGGTTGTCCTGAGGAAGGGACTGTGTGCCTGTAGGGATGCAGAGTAGCCCTTGCGACCATCTGCAAGAGATGGGATGGCGACTCTGTAACTGTGTACTGACTTTGTCTTTGTAGTGAGTGTGGTTTGTTCATTAAACTAAGAAATGCTTCTAGTTTCTTCCTTCGCCTGTGTTTTGACCTCGTGAACTACTTTAGCTCGCCTCATCTTGACACGCCGGATCCTGTAGAAGTCGCTGTAGAAGTAAGTGGCCTGCAGTGGTCATTGGTACGTAAAACAGCTCTTTCCTGTACAGCCTTTTAGCCTGTAACACCTGGGTAGGTGTGGTAAGGTCCAGGAGAGAAGTGGAGAGCGTAACAATTGGTGTCACGAAGTGGAATTTAAGTGTGTCAGGTGAGAGCCGGCTAGTGTACCACGAGGTCAAGATGGCGTCGGGAGTGGAGCAGGCGGGGCTGACTCAGCTGAACAAAGGCGGCGCGGAGCAAGGCTTGGGTGAGCCGATGTGGAAGAGTCAAACTGTGATGAACATGCTCAAGGCGTTGATGAGTGGAATAAAGGAAATCAATGAGACAGTGAAAGAGGCATGCGAGGAAATCAAGGAAAACTTGAGAGAGTCAAGCGAGATAAACAATGAAAACATAAGGGAACTGATAACAGAGGTGCAGGGCATTAAGGCAGAGGAGCGGGAAGAAGAGCTGCCCCTGTCCCTAGGTGACGCCCCTGCAGACCTGAAGCAGGGTAAGGCGTGCGTCGATCCAGAGAGGAGGACGGTAAGGGTATGCGGAGAGAAGGTGCCCTTACTCGCCGGTGACGTCCCGGTGGAGGTGGTTCCGGCTGTACGGCGCTCCACCCTTCGCCTCCCTGCCCCGCTTTCTTCAGGAAGTGGTGGAGGGGCGGCGGCGGCGGTGGTCCGCGCGAGTCGGCCGCTCGTTCGGGAGGGGGCTGCGCGGCGCCCAGCTCCTCCCCTGCCTGCCTCGCCTTCGTCATCCCAGGGCCGCCCTGCAGTGTGTGGCCATTCGGGGTGGCGTGAATCGTCGCAACATGATGGAAAGGCGGCGTGAAGTGTCTGCTGGGCCCTTTCGCGGCGCTGGCAAGTGGCGTAAAGGGCAGGAGGGGCCGCGCTGGGGGCCTGACACTCCGCAGGGGCGGAGTAAGCGCCCAGGGCTGAAGGGCGGCCTGCCGCCCCGGCAGAAGAGCCGCAGGCGTGGTGAACGAGGGAAGCCCCCGCAGCCAGCGGGGAAGTCTTGGAGGCCAGGATGAAAAGGAGCCCCCATACCTGCCTCTGCTGCGCCGTCAGGAGGATGACGAGCGCAGGGGGTGGCCCCCCCCGCCGAAAGCTGTGGCAGGTGGCAGGTAACGGCTTGTTACGATGGTGGAGGAAGACACCGACGTCCCTTCTACCAAGCAGTTGCCCGCTGCAGCGCGTTGCTGCTGGGTTCTGCCGCACCTTAAACCGGCGATCTGCAGTGGAGGGGCAGGATGGTCGTGGCGCCTTTTTCCCCCGCGAGACTGGAGCAGGGAACAGGGGAGAGCTGCGGGTCCAGTTGGGGAGTGTGGTCTCCTGGATTGTGGTCACCTCTGGGGCGGGCCCAGGGTTTGAGGAAGCCCCTGTGGTCCAGGTAGCCTGTGGTGGAGGTAGCAGCTCTGTGTTCCTGCTGGTGGGTCTCGCGGGGGGAAGAGAAGGGCTGCCTGGTGACCTTTCCAACGCTGCAGGGGCGGCTGGTGGATGGTGATGGGGGGATCTGCAGTTACAGCTGGTGGTGGCTTTGTGTGTGGTAGAGGTGGTGGTGGGTGGAGGTGACGCGCGGTGCGGTGCGCGGTGCGGTGCGCGGTGTTGACGGCGACGCAGCAGAAGAGAGGTGGTGGTGGTTAACGGGTGGTTGTAATGTTGTGGTGGTGGTAGTGGTGGAGGTAGTGGTGGTTGTGGTGGAGGTGGAGTTGGTGGTGGTGGTGGTGGAGTTGTTGTGGTGGAGGTAGTGGTGGAGGTAGAGGTGGAGGTGGAGGGGTGGTGTGGAGGGATTAATCCACTTCAGTGATGTGGTGGAAATGGTGGAGGTGGAAATGTGGTGGGGGGTGATGTGGTGGTTTGGGGTGGTGGAGTGAGGCATGCATGTTTGGGCTGCTCCATGGTTGTGGTTTGGGGAAAATTGCAATGCTGCATTAATTGCCAAAAAGGAATTTGATTATTGCTGTGTGTTTCTGTATTGTTCTTGAGTGCTACTTTAAGATGTGGATGTTTTGTTCTTGATCGTGGACGATCAAGCTTTAAAGGAGGATAATGTTACGTGTAGCGTAAATGCATGATGGGTGGGTGGAGAGGCTGGAGACGTGTGTTATGTGCCTGGCGGGCAGGGAAGCAGCGCGTGAGGCTGAGGTTAGAGCGGGGGTGGGGTTTGGGATGGGAGAGGGTAGAGAGAGACATGAACCTTGGCACACATTTTTGCTGGTGGCTGGCAGTGGCGCGGAGACCAGCGGGAAGGGAGGATTGAAGCTTCGTGGCGGCGGTCGGTGTCGCGTGGGGGGTTGGTTGCGGTGTGGTGGAGGGGTTTGTGTGTAGTGGTACTGGGTGGGTTGTCCTGAGGAAGGGACTGTGTGCCTGTAGGGATGCAGAGTAGCCCTTGCGACCATCTGCAAGAGATGGGATGGCGACTCTGTAACTGTGTACTGACTTTGTCTTTGTAGTGAGTGTGGTTTGTTCATTAAACTAAGAAATGCTTCTAGTGTCTTCCTTCGCCTGTGTTTTGACCTCGTGAACTACTTTAGCTCGCCTCATCTTGACACGCCGGATCCTGTAGAAGTCGCTGTAGAAGTAAGTGGCCTGCAGTTGTCATTGGTACGTAAAACAGCTCTTTCCTGTACAGCCTTTTAGCCTGTAACACCTGGGTAGGTGTGGTAAGGTCCAGGAGAGGAGTGGAGAGCGTAACAATATGTATAAATCAAGTAAGTTCTCTCTGTGTAGGAAAAGTTGTATATTTCTGGCCCTTCATAGTATAATAATTAGGAATAGTGGGCGTGCTGTGAATCATTTGAAAAATGCTTATTCTACGATTAATATGTCCCATTTTCATTAAAAACATGCGTGTGCCAGCCTCCCTAGGACCTCCCAATGTCTCTTCCAGTAGGGGGAAGGAAACAGTAGTAGATTTGTGGGTTTAATCCTTAAGGAGGCACATGGACCATGACCTGTCTGGCCAATGGTCAAAGACACACTGAGCGTTGGCGGGAACACCCCCCACGCCTTAAGCATTGGCGGGAACACCGCCCACCCCTTGAGTTACCACTTAGGTTTAACATAAGGTTACATGTTCCTTATAAAGTCCTTATAGATAAGTCTACACATTATGTTTATATAATATGTGCTGATACCACCAGCACATCGCTCGGCCACACCTCACTGTGTCCTCACAGTCATTACAGCCTTTTTGGTTCGTGGAACCAAGATTTCATCTTCAAATACATAAACAAAATTATGAACTGTAAACTTAATACTAAGATACTAGTAAGATGATATTAATAATATTGTAATACTAACATAATGCTAATAATACTAGAGTATTACACAGAAGACTAATAATAACATGTGAGAGAAAAATTAAGGCATGTTAACCTATGTAGTGGACTTGGTCAGTGCATGAGAGGTCAGTATGACTCTCTTTAGCCTATCGACATGTACTACTTCTGTAGTATTATGAGTGATCAAGAAGTATGAATTTATTTCCATGTACTTTACTGGTGACTAAATAAGTTCCTGAAAATTTAGAACACAGCTTATTTTGGCGTTCAGGAGAACGTTTCATAACAAAATCACCTATGGAAATTGCAAAAGGACAAGCCTTACTATGCTGTCTACGTATCATCTCCTGACGAGAAGCCTTAAGTTTTCCTCGAACTGATCTGTGAATGATCTGAAAAGATCTAAGTTGAATCTTGGCATAATCGTCCACTGAGTAGACAGGGACAGGAAATTTCAAAAGCATATCATAAGGTAATCGCTTGTCGACACCATACAACATGAAATGTGGAGTCTTTCCTGTAGAGGAATTTACTGAGCCATTTATCGACGCCGCTACATAAGGTAGCCAGTCCTCCCAAGAGTCATGAAACTCGCCAGCATAATGGCGAAGGACATCAAGAATCTTCTTATTAGTCCTTTCAACTAGCCCATTGCTCGCAGGGTGATAAGCAGTAATGAAAGTTTGCTTAATCTGGAACTGCTCACAAATGTTATGAAGAATTTGATTAGCAAATTCAGGGCCATTATCTGAATGATGAGCACTCTAGGAGTTTTATAGGGACAAATTAAATTTGAAACTAGAGCATGAGCAACAGTTATAGCAGACTTGTTAGGCAAGGGGACTAGAATCACAAAACGTGTGAAGTGGTCTACACATACCAGAACATATGGTGACCCTTGATGACTTCGAGGAAGCTGCAATAAGTCGATGCCTACGGTGTCAAAGGACGACTCAGGTAAAGGATATTCAAGGATAGGAGCAGTTCTCGTATTACCCTTGGTTTGTTCACATGAACGACATTGTGTTACATGTTTCTCTGCATTGATGCGCATGGTAGGCCAATAAAACTTACGACGAGCAGCGGACAAGGTTCTGTCTCGACCTGGATGTCCTGCTTGAGGCATGTCGTGAATGAGTTTTAAAGCAGTTTCCACTAGACTGGTAGGAATAACTAGTTGAGTAACCGTGTTCTCGTCCATAGTAACATTACGACAAAGAACTTCATCAACTATTGAAAACTGTAAAAGTGGAACTGACAATTTAGGCAATAAAGATTCATCTCCTGACTCTAGCGCATAAATCACTTTTGACCACACAGGATCTTGACGTTGAGCATTTGATAAGTCTTGTAGAGAGAAATTTGAAATGTCTGAGAGCACTGCTACTGGAATGTTGCGTGAAAGTGCGTCTACAACATGATTTTTATCACCAGGTAAATATTTGATAGTAGGATCAAATTCCTGAATAGTGATGAACCACCGGGCCACACAGCCACAGAGGTTTTTCCCTTTAAAGAGATTCAGCACTGCAGTGTGATCAGTGTGAACTGTAATGGGATAACCATAGATAATTTCCTTAAAGTGCTTAAGAGCCCACACCACAGCAAAAGCTTCAAGGTGAGTTACTGAGTACCGTGACTCTACATCATTAAGCACTCTACTGGCATATGCAACAACATGAGGGCGTTTCCCTTCAACTGTTTGCATTAAGACTGCACCAACGCCTAGTGCCGAAGCATCTGTCACAAGAGTGAAAGGCATATGGTAATCAGGAAATGTAAGAATTGGCGCATGTGTAAGAGCCTGCTTCAAAGTATCAAAACTTTGTTGTTGGGGACCATTCCAAGTGAAAGGAACGTCCTTTTTCAAAAGTCGTGTCAGAGGATTAGCAATAGAAGCATAGTTATTTACAAAAGCACGATAGTAACCCGACAACCCAAGGAAAGACCGTACCTTTTCAGTGGTGGTAGGGGTTGGGAAATTCTTGACGGCTTTGATTTTACAATCCAACGTGTGGGTTCCATCCTTATCGACAGCATGGCCTAAAAAGTCAATGCGTGACTTGAGAAAACTGCTTTTGCGCACGTTAAGTTTAAGGCCAGCCTCAGTAAGTTTCTGAAAAACAAGGGCAAGTTTCTCAAAGTGACTGGATAAATCCTTGGAGACAAGTATGAGGTCGTCCATGTAGACGAACAAACCATCACCTATAATGCCGTGAAACAAGTTGTTGACTAGACTTTGGCATGTAAGAGGTGAGTTCCTCAAACCCATAGGACATCTCAGCCATTCATAATGAGCATTATTTGTTGAGAAGGCAGTTATTTCCCGAGATTTCTCTTCTAACGGAATCTGCCAGAAACCAGACTTGAGGTCCAAACTGGTAAAGACTGTATTATCCTTCCCTATAGACTGCAAAAGGTCTCTCAAAACAGGGAGTGGATAATGATCCGGTACAGTTAAATTGTTAACTTTCCTGAAATCTAGCACAGGCCGGTAAGTACCATCACTTTTCTTCACCAATAACAAAGGTGAGTTCCAAGGAGAATAAGACTCCTGTATTATTCCTTCATCCAACATGTCCGTTATCATGCCCTGTACCACAACTCTTTGGCTATGAGGCATACGATAAGACGGTACATAAGAAGGCTGTGCATCAGGTGTAAGCACAATGTGATGAGTGATTTTGTCTGTTACTCCTAGGGCTTCCCCAGGTAAGGCAAGAGCAGGCCTGTGTGTCGCAAGCAACGCGAGAAGATCAGGCTTAGCCTCCGGAAAATCCAATACCTGTACATAAGGTGTTAACTGCTTGACTATGTCTGCCTGGTCCTCCCTAACATTCGTCTCCGTAGAGACTGCTGCAAGAACGTGTGAAGGATCCATTAAGGTCAGACTATTTTGACTTTCAAAGCTGCATAACAAAACACCATTTTTAAGTGTTATAGGGGACCCTGTAACATTTGTGACAACTGCGTCACTTATGTGATCAACACGTACCGCTGAAAGCGTTCCCTCAAGCGCCAAGCGACTTACACGGATAGTGTCAGGTAAAGACACCAGATAACTGCTGACAGGAGCCTCTTGTACTCTCACCGCGAGTCGAACAGAACATTTGGAGCCAATATATTGGTCTCCCATGACAACAGCAGACACCACCAAGCCGGCAGGGGGAACTGAACGTTTCGTTTCCCCGCTAAGAAGCACGTCAGGGCTTAAACTAGCAAAAACGGCTTGCTGGTCACTGTTTGGAAAAATCATAAGTTTATCAAGCAATGGGGCTGGACTTGTCATTGCGGGGAAGAGAACGCCATTTAATGAAATTGCCTGGTGCTGTGGAATTACATCAATGTGATGAGTAGCAAGTGATTCTAGTCCCAAAAGACCATCATATTGTAAAGCAAAATGTGGTGTTACTATAAACTGTATGTTTAAGACTTTAGAGTTAGGGGCAAGGCACAGAGGAAGGGTCACAGTGCCCATCACCTCTAGTGTGAGACCTTGAACACTTTGTAGAGTGGCTGTAGAAGGTAACAAGGGAAAATTATATAACTTGTTTAAATTTACATAAGCACACTCACTGAGAATATTACATGAAGCACCTGTGTCCACCCCAAGAGCAATAGAACTGTCTCGAGTGAAACACTAAATTGTCATCATAGAAAGACAAGCAGCAATAATAGAAGGGACTATGAGCTGTGTCTGTGACTTTGTGTCAGAAACTAATCTGGGTTTCTTTGAACCCGGCGCGAATCTTCCCCCGACTGATGATATCCGTACCCATTACCTACTGTCACCGTCTGAGACGCCTTCAGCCTCAGAACCAACCAGCATTCCTCTGTTGAATGATTTCCACGCTCGTGAATTACGCACCATTTCGGAGGAGGGCGAAAATGCATACAAGGCTGTTGTGGCCTTGCAGGAGATGCAAAACGAGGTGGTGGAGGTCTAGGAGGCAAGTATTGTCTTTGCTGAACAACCTGCATATTGCTACCTTTCTGAGCAGACTTCATCTCCTTCTTTTTCTGATAGCAGTAATTATCAGAATGACCTTGCTTTCCGCAATAGTAACACTGCTTTGGTGCACGAGTAGAAAAAACTGGAGGTGGAAGAGGTGGTGGAGGAGAAGGTAAGGATGAATGAATTTGAGCTTCCCTTGACACCGGAGCCACCGACTCAGTTTGTGAAAATGGACTTTTAGGCATCTCACGTAGCCGCTTAGTAATTTTCGTAGAAAATTCTAGAAGGTTATCACCTGGCTTAAGATCAAGAGATGAAGCGATACGACGCTGTTGTGGAGTCAAAAAAATGATGTAATACTGAAATTCTAGAATGAGTTTAAATCTCTCCACTGTCAATTTCTCATCTTCAAACCATGAAGCAAGGTTTCATTGCTTCTGAGGCAATATTAGCAGCACGTGCCTGACCTCTCAACCTGCCAGCACTACCCAACTGTGTGGTCAATGCTTCAGCATAAGTAAATGACCATTGCAAAGAATCATTATGTTGTGCCACACCAAAAATTCTCAGAAAGTTCCTACGAAATACATTATAATCATAATTTAGCGTCTTCCCATCAAAACCTGAAGCACACATCATATCACTGGCTAATGATCCTGGTTTCAATTGTGACCTAACAAAAGAAATCTTCTCATTTCGTGAGGCAACATTACTGTTTTGCATTATATCCTCGCACTGCTGCAGAAACGACAATGCTGAGTGTGTCTCATCCTCACCTGAGAATCTAGCGATTGAAGAATCTTGGTGTAACAATTTAATGGTTGGAACAGTTGGAGAAGACATATTGGCTAGAGTAGGTGTGGTTGGAGTAATGTTAGCAGCAGTAGCAGTAGTAGTAGTAGAAATGGTGGTATGAGGCTGTGTTGACACAATACTAGACTCTACTTGTTCCGGTGGAGGCATGTGCAATGAATAATATTTACCATTTCTCAATGACATTGACTATACTAAAAAAATTAGCATAGCTGACATCAGAAACTACACAGAAGTCAGCCCACACAAGTGACAACACAAGTTACAGCTTACAGAAGCTGAACGCACTCATTAAAAATTTCATGGCATATACGCGAAATTTCTCCTGACACATTAACAACTAACAGGTAAATAGAAGAGTTACCCCTATAATGTTATCAAAGAAAACACGCTCGAACTGAAAACGCTACGTTTTAGGCTAACTGAGCCAAAAAAACTTAATATGTATAAAAATTACTACTAAACTTTTCACTTGTAGCTACACCTAATCACAAAAATACTCACTTACTACACACTACTGTTATATACTATATAATTATGTCCGTGTTGTCTGTGTTTCACTGAACAAGATATTATGTCACAAAGTATAACTCTTACCTTTATGGCAACATTGCACACAATTCAACACTTTGGCAATTTCTGGTAACTCTCCACCCCCTTCCGAGCACCTCTTGACCACTCAGGGCACGATGCCTTGAGAGCCCGCGAAACACTTGATGCCGGAGCCAATAATACTCCCAGAAACCTGTGACGTATTTTCTTAGCCACTCACACTCACAATAAACCCGTGACGTCACTGAAGCAACGAATCAGACCAAGGATTGCTCTGACGTCACTACAACTAGGCGCGAAACGCGCTCCTTTCCCAGATCACAAGGGATCAAAAAGGAAAGAAATAATTGTACACTGGCCACTTCTAACACTTCCTACTGCCTAATAAACTGGGTAGCTACAGTACTCACATTAGCGAAGGTACTTATCTGGCAGTGAAGTACACTGAAGAATGATGAATCCTGAGGAGCTTGCTGCAGTCGACAATCCCACGAGACGTCCTGTGGGATGACAGTTATCCTTGCTGTGCACCCTTGCTGGTGCACGTGAAGATAACGTAGAGTACAATCCACCTGTAGACGTGTAGGGACAGCAGGCGTAGTAATCCTCTGAAGTCGTGCAGAGAAGATAGAGGATTAAACCCCACTTGAAGACGTGTAGAGACAGCTAGGTGTAGTAATCCTCTGAAGTCGTGCAGATAAGCAAAGCGACAGACACTCAGCCTTACAACACCGCCATTTCTCACTTCACTGCCTGACGTCGACGTAAAGTCCTTTTACAGTCCAAAGACAGCTTAAACGAGGCAGAAGACCACACTGGAAACACTGCTCACTGTCACTAAGCCACACCAACCACACTTTAGGCATCAACAGCCTTTCAAAAAGGTGGCGGTTAGCAGGAAACGGTTGAGGGCAGCCAAAAACAGCTAGGGCTTTCCCGCCAACTGGCTTTTCATTCTTGCTATATTTCCTCCTGTAGAGGCTCTTCGAAGACTTGGGGTCTGGTAACCGCTATCACCATGATGTGCCAGCTTCCCTAGGACCTCCCAATGTCTCTTCCAGTAGGGGGAAGGAAACAGTAGTAGATTTGTGGGTTTAATCCTTAAGGAGGTACACGGACCATGACTGTCTGGCCAATGGTCAAAGACACACTGAGCGTTGGCGGGAACACCCCCCCACGCCTTGAGCGTTGGTGGGAACACCGCCCACGCCTTGAGTTACCACTTAGGTTTAACATAAGGTTACATGTTCCTTATAAAGTCCTTATAGATAAGTCTACACATTATGTTTATATAATATGTGCTGATACCACCAGCACATGCGAGAAAATTATCTACATACATTAATGTAACGAAACAGCAACAGAAAAGGTCTTATAGTAAAGCCCACAGTAGTACATTTTTACCATGAAAAAATAGAAATACTGGCGTTGTGTGGCAACCCCAGCTTTCACTGTCTATAGGCGTATTGGGGTTAGGAGAGCTGACTGAGGAGGTCCTGTTGTATCCCGTCCGTCCTTGCCTCCCTCGTGTACTCGCGCCGCTGGCGTTCCTACTTATCGCCTCTGCCTTTGGGTACACATGTCTCTAGTGTGGATAATACGTGTGGATAAAACGTGCCGATAAAACTAGCGTGTGGATCGTGTGTGGATGTGTATTAGACGTGCAGTAAGCGCTGTGTCTGTCTGTCTCCTCTCTGCCTCATCGTGCTTCTTGTCTTATGTATCGGAACTTCAGTAAATAAAGCTAAGGAAGGAGTGACAAGTGTTTCATTCGCCTGAGACAGGCTGTGTAGAGACTCGTGGACTAACATACAGCTCGCCTCTCACTCACACGCTGGATCTAGAGTGCGTGTTCAAGTACGTACTAGCGGTGTTGTGCCTTGTCAGCTCCCTCACGGTGTTCACCTGTTAGTGTGGGGGGCGACGGCGTAACAGTTGGTGTCAGCACAGTGGGATTGTGAGTGTGTTTGAGTGAGGGGCTGGTTGTGTCACAAGTGGTCAAGATGGCGACGGGTGGGGAGGAGACGAGTTTCTCGGCGGGAAACGAGGAAGCGCTGAGTGCAGACAGAGGCGCGCACCAGAACGTGGCGGGAGAGTTGGGTTAGGTTGGCGGGCCCTTGGAAAGTGAATCGAATGTGATGAACATGCTCAGTGCGTTGATGAGTGAAATGAAGAAAACTAAGGAAAACGTGTGAGAGGCAGTGAAAGAGGCAGGGGAGAAAAACAATGAAAACGTGAACGAGCTGAGAGAGACAGTGTGTCGGGTTTTGGTGGAGGCAAGGGAGGAGGCGCGGCGGTACACAGAAGCGATGTGTGCCGCCCTTAAGCAGGACTTGAGTACGGAGGTGCAGGACATTAAGGTGGAGGCTCGGGAGGAAGTGAGGGCCTGCCGAGAGGAGATCACCACGCTGCACCAGGCCATGGAGCAGCAGGCCATGGACCAGCGTATGCTGAAGCAGGAGCTCACCGAGGAGGAGGAGCTGCCTGGTCGTCCTTGGTCAGATCCTGGTGACCATAAGGACTGGCAGCGAATGCACCCGCTGGGTGTGGAGGGTGGGTTTCTGGGAGGCGCGGCGGGCTGCCGGGCTGGCACGCCACCCTTCCCAGCTACACGGTGCTCCCCTCCTCGCTTTCCCACACCGCCGTCGTCGCCCCACCACCACGTCGCAACGTTCTGTGGCCACTCTGGGCGGAGGCGACCATCTGAGTTTGATGGCAAGGTGATCTGGGAGGCCTACCTGGCCCAATTCGAGCTCCTGGCAGAATCCCAAGGCTGGGACTCGGCAGAACGAGTCTTACAGCTCGTGTCCAGTCTTCGGGGTGCAGCGTTGGAGGTGCTGGGGCGCCTAGCGGGGTCAGCTGACGCAACGCCTGGTGTATCAGAGTGTGGTGGAGGCCCTACGAAGGAGGTTTGGCCACCATCAGCAGGCGGAGGTATACCGGGCTCGCCTGAAGGTCAGGGTGCGAGCCAGGCCGAGCCTCTACCCCAGCTCGCCCAGGAGATGGAGACGCTGGTACGCCGCGCGTACCCCGCCGCCCCGGAGGACATGGTGGTGGTGTTGACGCGCGACCACTTCGTGGATGCGCTGCAGGACAGGAACCTGCAACTCTATGTGAAGCAAGCGCATCCAGGGGACGTGCAGGAAGCTCTAGCGAGAGCGCTGGAGTTCGAGTCTTTCCTGCGCCCCTCTGTGGGCGGTGCCGCGACGGAGGGGCCATGGAGGGCTTCCCCCACCAGGGAATTCCGGGCCCGGCAGGCACAAGTGAAGAGGACGCCGGAGAGGAGGCCCGTGGCGCCCGGGAAGACGAGCCCCACAGGCTTCAAGCTAGGGCTCTTGTTGGGGTTGTGGCCAGTATGGCCACTTCTCCATCGCCTGTACCAACCCCAAGGACGTGCTGCAGGCGGGAAACGACGCTTGGCTGGACGGAGGGGCCGAGAGCCAGCCAACGCTCCCAGGGCCCAGTGCAGTGCAACCTGCCACCGTACTACAGCCACGACGGTCGAGGTGGAAGGGACCGTGAACGGGAGGCCATGCCGGATGAAACGGTGGACACGGGCGCGGAGAGAACGCTCACGCGTCCGGATGTGGTGCCGGCGAAACATCTTCCTGAGGCACCGCAGCGACTCTGTGGAGTCACCGGACATTGCACGAAGCTCAGAGGCCCAGTGGAGGCGCGACTCGGCGTAGGAGGCACTGAGGAAGTACTGCCTGTGTACGTCGCCGACATGGAGGATTCATGCCTCCTTGGCCTGGACTACCTGACGCAGAGTGGGGCGTGCGTCGACCTGGGGAGGAGGACGTTAAGGGTACGCGGAGAAGAGGTGCCCTTACTCCCAGGTGGCGCCCCGGCGGAGGTAGTTGCGCCTGAGCGCGTACGTCTTGCCCCGAGGACGTAGACTAGGGTGCCTAGCTTGTACGCTGACCAGGAGGATGGAAGGAGCCGACGGCATGGTGGAGTCCACGGAGCACCTGAGGCTGGCAGACGGTGTGGCAGTGGGCCGGAGTCTCGTAGGAGCCGGGGAGGAGTCAGTCACTGTCCTTGTGGCTAACTTCTCCGACGAGACTCGCACGGTACCGGCTGGTGCCAAGCTGGGCACCTGTGAGGAGGTGGCTAGTCAGGAGGGGCAGCGAGGTAGTGAAGAACCGGCTGCTGAAGGTACCCTACCTGACAACCTGATTGACTTGGCGCAGAGGAGCGCCACCCACCTCACCTCGTGGCAGCAGGAGAGGATGCGCGGCACCCTGATATGCTGGTGTCTTCAGCAAGGGTGACCTGGACCTGGGCGGCACGGGCCTGGTAAATCACCAGATTAAGACAGGAAGCACACCGCCATAGACCACTGTATACCTGGACTGCGCACGGAATATCGGCCTGTCGCACAAGGGGCTGAAGTCGGAGGGCCGCTCGGATTCATATATATATATACGGATCATATAGACTGGTTTATCAGTATATATGATATACTGTAATCTTCGTAAATGTTTGTTCTATAATATTATAAAAAAAACCCCAGTAAAACACGCTAAAGAAATGCCATTACGAGACTGAAGAAATATGCATGAACTTAATATTCACTTCAACTCTTCGCCATTTAAAACTTTCCGAGTCAACTTTTATCATGAAGGGTATCAATAGAAGCGCAATTTTATTAGCTTTCCATTGCTATATTTCGTTATCTGATAAATGAATTAGAACCATGCATAAATTAGCGTTAACTAAATAAATAAAATCATCAATCGGGTAATTTTCCCGATTGATGAGGTTATTTATTTAGTCAACGCTAATTTATACATGGTTCTAATTCATTTATCAGAAAACTAAATATATAAGTAAATAAATAACACCATCAATCGGGGAAATTACCCGATTGATGATTTTATTTATTTATTTAACGCTAATTTATGCATGGTTCTAATTAATTTATCAGATAACGAAATATAGCAATGGAAAGCTAATAAAATTGCGCTGCAATTGATACCCTTCATGATCAGAGTTGACTCGCAAAGTTTTAAATGGCGAAGAGTTAAGTGAATATTAAATCAAGTTCATGCATATTTCTTCATAGTCTCGTAATGGCAATTTTTTTGCGTGTTTTACTGTTTTTTATTTGATAATATTATAGAACAAACATTTACGAAGATTACAGTATATCATATATACTGATAAACCAGTCTATATGATAGTCCATAGACCACTATATCTCTGTGTCGGGCACCCCGCAGGCCCCTCTGCAGCCCCGCAATTCAAAACATTGTCGCGTGAACAGTCCAGGTATACAGTGGTCTATGACACCACCCATCAGACACGCCCCACGGAAGATCGCGCCAGCCAGGCGGAAAGAGATGCAGCGGGCAGTGAAGGAGCTTGAGGCACAAGGGGTAGTGGAGAGGTCAGATAGCCCGTGGTAGTCGGCGGTGGTGCTGGTGACCAAGAAGGACGGCTCGAGGCGCTTCTGTGTAGGGATATGCACCGGTATCCGGTATACCGAAATACCGGTATTTTAGCACCGGTATTACCGGTATTTTTATTCTCCGGTATACCGGTATAGGTATTAGTATTGCATCGGTATACCAGTATCGGTATATTATTTGGTCGGTATTATGTTTTTTTTCTCTTTTTTCTCTCGAAACAGACTCCTGATTAGTACCAAGACCAAGAACTGACTAGTGATTAGGGTTGTGCGGTATCAAGAAAATACCGGTATTGCCGATACCGGTTTACGGGAATAATACCGGTACGTCCTCACACCGGTATCAGTTACGATACCGGTATACCGATACCGTGCCCAAAAACCTGTATTACCGGTATCGGTATTTGATTTTTTCGTGTTTTTTTTTACTTGTCCATTCTCAGACAATTATTAACCTCTACAGCATCGATCCCCCTAAAATAAAGCTTCCTATTTTTACCTTCTCATTTTTTTACAATTCTTACCCCCTACCGTACAGCATAGACCCCCCTAAAATAAAGTTTCCTGTGGCGTCGGCCAGTGGCGGATTTAAGGGGGGACCGAGTAGACCATGGCCTAGGCCCCGTTCCCGCAAGGGCCCCGCACCCCAGAGGAAAAAAATATGTTTTCAATGAAAATCTGAATGCTGGACTTCTTATTTGCTCGAATACTGTTACATTGCATGTACCATAATATGCCACAAACTAGTACCAACATAATGTAAAATATGGGTGGAAAAAGTTTCAATTAAACTAATATGAAATCTGAATCACATTTGGTAAAATTGTAGAGTCCTTTCCCGCCCTTATAAGTGATTTTATTTTATCCAGACCTTCACAAATCCCTTCAGATACCTCTAAAACGTAATAATGAAGTAGGGGAGAGATTAAAAAATACAAAATAAATTACTAACCTAACCTAACCTGGTAAAATTGTAGTCCTTTCCCGCCCTTATATCTCGTTAGGAGGTAATTTGGTTAGGTTGTAGTGAGGTTAGGTTAGAAATTTTATTTTGGGGGGTCCAGGGCGGGGGGTAATGTATGGGGGAGGGGGCGTTGAAGGGGGCATCTCTTCCCCACTTTATAATTACGTTTTAGAGGTATCTGAAGGGTTTGTGAAGGTCTGGATAAAAAGAAACACTAATAAGGGCGGGAAAGGACTCTAGAATTTTACCCCACATTTCATTCAGGGACCCGCACTCCCACCGGCCTAGGGCCCCGCACACCATAAATCCGCCCCTGGCGTCGGCCATCTCTTTTTTTTACAATTCGTAACCCCTACCGTACAGCATAGACCCCCCTAAAATAAAGTTTTATGTGGCGTAGGCCATTTCTTTTTTGTATCAGTAATTAGTATGTATAATGTAACCTCTAAATGAGGAAAATAATAATAATTTGATTCAAATATCCTTTTAACATTTATTTTTGGACAAAGAGTTCCTGAGATTCCCGGGAAAGACAGTTTAGATAGATATATAGCCAGAGCTGGACAGTATTTGAATACATTTGTATTTAAATACATTAGTGTATTAAGAAATATATTTATAAATACATTAGTTTTCATATATTTAAATACAGTAATTAAATACTTTAATGAGTATTTAAATACATTGTGTTTATATACATGTAATATAAAAATGTAAATAATTTTTTATTCTATTTATTACATTTTTTTCAGTTAATTTGGCCATAAACCCGCCCAACTATCTGGCAATCCTGATGTTACAGTGAACCAGTGTTTCCACTTACAGGAAATTTCCTTATTTTAAGGAAATTTAGGCCTGAGAAGGAAACTTCTAAGGAAACGCAAAATCTAAGGAAATCTTAAGGAATTTTTTTTTTTCAGACATTTCTAGAGATATGTAGATTAAGATTAAATAGACAGGTGAGATGATAATATTAACAAATTTTATTTGCCTTTGACAAAATGACCAAAACACAAATTCTCGGTCCTAATTTCTTATCATATTCATATCTATAGCATTTACCACAGCAAAAATATTGGGGAATGGGGAGGAGGGATCGAGGTAGAGCAAAGGTGGTGGGTGGCGACGGGCTGGTGTGAGCCGTGAGACAGGGGGATAGAGCTCTCCAATGACTCTGCACTAACTACCTGTCTACTGAGTCCATTCCAATCATTCACCACCCTATTTGTGAACCAGTTTTTCCCTATTCCCTTTTTAAATCTATGCCTTTCCAGCTTGAATCCATTACTTCTTGTTTTACCCTGGTTAATAGCCGTAAGAACTTTTCCTACCTCTCCTTTATTAAAAACTTGAAGGGCTCCACAAACCTGGCGGCTTAACCAAAACCAAACTTTTTAATTCACATAGGGTCTTCTATCCACCCACAAACAAAAATACTTAAGTTGGACATTACAATTCTCAAATGAACTTTACAAAAACAATAATTAAGTAGTAATGCGTTCTTAATTTCTTCACCTCCCTCACCAAGAGCAGATTTAACCAGTTTGGGGATACATAATCAATGTAATGACTTTACTCCACCTTCTCACTTCATCTCTTATTTACTTAGGCCGAAGCCATATAGAGTCGCGACTGGACTCATCCCTCTAGTCTGTAATGGTTATTCCTTTACCCCACTAAACCTAGGCATAGGCACGTAGAATATATACGTAATCACGACTGGAATTTCTCCATACCCTTCCGTAACTTGGATAAGGCTCACCTCCTTATTGAGGCATACACTCCTGCGTCAATCACCCAACGAGCAAAGCTCAGAGCCAAGTATATCCTTGGGTCTAACGACATCCTTTGCGGGTCTAGTGTATAGCTAGGAAGCGCTCGGGACTGGATCTGACTGGACTTAGAATTTTTTAAGGCACCTCATATTTCATAGCGGCCGTGTGGCCGCTATTAACCAAGGCCGAGCGCACGCTGGAACCTTTACAGATGTGAAGTACAATAAGCATACAATACAGTGCGGTAGTTCATATCAGTCAAAGCCGGAAGGATGAGTTCCAAAGTATTTCCAAAAATAGTTGGTGTCTCTGAAAACGACCGCGAAACTCTCGTCCATTATAACCGAAACAACTTGTGTACGAAACAACTTGTGTACGAAACTCTGTGTCACCTATACAACATAGGTACCTGTAGCAGCAGCCAGTGGTGACCTCCTGTGTGTGCTTGCTTCTTGGTGTTGTGTAGGGCTGCGAGGATGCCTCGTAGTACAGCTTCTTAGCACATTAAATCAAAAGGTTTGTTCATTTTGTGAAGAAAGCACGCCCTTTTGCACACGTGTACTACAACATATTCTAAAGATAATAAGAGGTGGACCCCAGCTGAATTTACATTTTGAGGGGCGTGGCACTATTTTTCAAAATGGCCGCCATGAAAATTAGAAATTCACCGATTTCGGCATATCTCCGCTTCTAATTAATATTTTTCAGTGATCTCAAATGCTATTCTATGGTTTTCTGACATGCTGAAGCCATTTTCCTACATTAGAATGCCATGGGGTGAACCCATAACTGCCATAAACCTTTATGGCACCTAAATGAAGCCTGATTTGTGTGAATACGAACAAATACAATTGTAAACCATGAACAGAAATTATATACATGTAGTACATGAACATGAGTATACTATAATTACAAATAAGGTTACTTGTAGGAACATATTGATCATTTATGTTTTTCATTCATATATGCACTGATGCATTATTGAATGACTTGAACAGAAATCACTGATGTCACAAGAGGAAATGGTAAAGGTCATGCATGTAATCCAGCTTATACGGTACTGAAGCTATATTGAGTAGTGATTTGTTTTATTGACTTATTTAATATTGTTGCAGCAAATCTACTTTGCACTAAGCAGCTCTTATTCCTTCTCCGACGCCCTCCTCAAACATCATCAAGACATGTATTCCCTCTGAATGTGCAGTCAGTCCTGGAACCATGTTCAGTAGTATTTCCTTTAGTCTTGTGCTGTTTGGGCGCTTTTCGACATCAATACCCATTTGTGTTAACCTGATTGTGTACATTTTCATCAAATCAGCAAGACGGAATACTGGATGCATCTCGGAATCACTATTCTCTTTTATGTATGCAACCAACTCAGCTAAGGCGAATTCTTTCATTTCTGACTCATGGCTCGTGTCATTCGTGCTTTCCTGTGATTTTCTGTGGCGGTTATAAAGAGCAGTGAGACATCTTTTGTGTTACTGAGCATCTTGCGCCACCAAATCTTTTCCCGCTAACTTTGCCAGTAATGTTGTCTCGTAGATCTGTTGCAGCTTTTTTAACTCTATTATTGAGCACTGGAGTTGATGCGATCGATATGCAAGCGTTCTTTCCCCCCTGGCTCTCCCAGAAGAAACACAAAACCCCACGTACGTCCTTTTCCGTTTGTTTCGTCGGGTCTCCTGGACTGCCCCTCCACTGTTTTCAGCATTGTTTTCCCCGCTTCGTCCCCTTGGGCCATGATACGAATAAAACTGTTTAACAACTTTTGTGCCCCCACGCCTTGTTTTCAGTAATTTTTGCTGGACCCCTTCACCGTCATAAAGATTTTGGATCAACATCGGGGCACTTGCGGGTCCAAGCTTAGAAAATTCCCGCAGGTGTTTCAACAAATTTTTTCGTATCCTGAGACAATTCCCCCTGGTAAACTTGGGAGGGACATTGACAGGCTGGGTCTTCCTATCTGTTCGAAAATGCTTTAGCCCTCAAAAGGATTTTGGGGAAGAGTTCTTGTGTTTGCTTAGTGCGTCGGCACTAAAATCCTTTTTGACATTACTAGTTGGTGTTTTTGTACAGGTAGTTTAGCCCTATCCTTTTCATAGCATCCCCTTAAACGTGTAAAATCTAAAAGTATATATGGATGAATTATATGGAAGAAAAGAATTACCAGATTTTCATGTATTATTTCATTTTAATTTCAATTTCATTAAAAACCATATTTTAATTTTAAAATTTAGAGTTTTTTTGCGGGAAATTTAATTTTAAAAAATGGAAAGGTGGACCGGGGGGGAAGGGGGGTGTGGTCTGAACTAAGTCCTGTATTATTAGAGTAGCGCAACTGTTTGTGGGCGCCATTTTGGTGCCAAAGGCCTCCTCGTTCACCAAAACCCCGGGGAAGTTCTCAAGGGCCCTTCCCCAGCAGTATATCATGTTATAATGTAAAAGGATAGCTTTTATCTTCGGAATGTTTGTCCTATAAGATTATCACAAAAACAAGTAAAACCCCCTTAATAAAGGTCCCTTTTGAGACGAAGAATATGGATAACTTAAAATTTCCTTTAAAAATCGTCGTATTATAACTTTGGGGGCAGTTTAAGTGGCAGATATCAATACAAGCAAAATTTAAATTTGCTTTCCATTGACATAGTTCGTTTTCTGTACATACAAAAATACCCGCAAAAATTAAGGGTTAAATAAAAAAAATTGCTCTCTCTCTCCTCTTCTCCTCCCCTCCCCTCCTCTCTCTCTCTCTCTCCCCTTTTTTCCTCCTCTCTTCTCTCTTCTCCTCTCTCCTTTCCTCCGTGAAAGAGAGAGAGAGAGAATAAAATGAAAGAAGATGAGTGAGAGATTGGAAAAGAACCAAAAAAAAATTTATAATTCTCTTTCTCCTCTCCTCTTCTCTCTCTCTCCTCTTAATTATAAAAAAAAAAATTAAAAAATATAATTTTAATAAATTTTAAATTATATAATATAAAAAAAAAATATATATATATATTATATATATATAATATATATAATATATATATATATTTTAAAAATATTATTTAGAGAGATATTAAAAGGGTTTTTTTACTCCCTCATATCTCCCTCAATCTCTTTTACTTTTCCTCTCTCTCTCTCCTCTCTTCCCCCCTCTCCCCCTCTCTCTCTCTCTCTCTCTCCTCTCTCTCCTCTCTCCGTGAAAAAGGGGGAGAAGAGAGAGAGAAATGAAAGAGATATGGAGAGTAACCAAAACCCCCTTTTTCAAATTTTTCCCTCTCCTCCTCTCTCTCCTCCTTTTTCTCCTTTCTCTCTCTCTCTTCTCTCTCCTCTCCCCGTTCCCCTCTCCTCCTCTCCTTTTTAAAAATTTATAAAAATATATTTTATATATATTAAATATTTTATATAATATAATTATTAAAAAATTAAAATAATAAAATACTATATATATTATATAATTTTATAAAATATATATATATATAAAATATATATATATATATATTTTATAATTATATAATATATATATATATAGATTATTTTAAAATATATATTATATTTAAATTTTTTCAAACTAATATATATTTAGAAAAAAGAAGAAGAGAGGAGAGGAGGGGGAGAGAGGAAAGGAAGAGAGAGAAAAGGGGAGAGAGAGAGAGAGGAGAGAAAAAGAGAGAAGAGAGAGAGAGAGAGAAGAAAAAATAAATTTTAAAAGGGTTTTTTGGTTACTCCCATATCTCACTCATCTTCTTTCCTTATACTCTCTCTCTCCTTTTACGGAGAGAGAGAGAGAGAGAGAGAGAGAGAGGGAAAAGAGAGAGAAAGGAGAGAGAGAGAGAGAGAGAGGGAAAGGGGGAGAGAGAGAGGAAAAGGGTCGGAGAAGAAAAAGCGGGAGGAGCAATTTATTTTTGTTAACCTTAAGTTTGCATGGGTTTTTTGAAAGTATCAAAACGAATATGTCAAGGAAAGCAATTAAATTTTGCTTGTATTGATATCTGCCCTCTTTTAACTGTCCCCAAATTTTACATGACGAGAGTTTTTGTGAAATTTAAATTCATCATATTTCTTCAGATCTCATAATGACCTTTATTTTAAAGTGTTTTTTCTATGTTTTTTGTGATAATCTTATAGAACAAACATTTCCGAAATAACAGCACCTTTTTAAGAAAAAGATAACTGGGGGTAAGCCGGAACTTTTCCCAAAATAATAAAATAAAAAATAAAAAAATAAGTATAAAAATAGATATAAAAATTTTAAATATTAAATTTTTTTTAAAAAATAAATAAATAAAATTTATAAATATATAATATAGATATATAGATATATATATATTAAGATATAAATATATAATAATGAAAAGATAAAGTATAATATATATATATATAATATGAGTAAGATAGATATTAGAGTATATATAGAGAGATATATATAAAAATGATATTATGGATATATATAGATATATAGTAGATAGAGATTAGTAGATATAGTATATAATTTGATGATGATAATTATAGATATGATAGAATATAAGAGAGATGATATATATATATAGATGATAGGATATATACTATAGATAGAATATATAGATAATATATATAGATGAATAGAGATATATAGAATAATATAATATATAGATATAATAAGAGATAATATATATATATAATAGATATATATAGAATAGTAATTATATTAAGATAATATATATATATATATATTATATATATATAGAATAAGATAATAGATATATATATATATATAGTATAGTATAATATATATAATATATATATAGAATATATATATATATATATATAATATAGAAATATATAGAATATAATATATATATATATATATAGATATAAATAGATAATATATATATATATATAAGATGAGATATATATAATATATATATATATATATATAGATATAATATATATAGATAATATATATATAATCTATATATAAAATATATAAGAATATATATATATACTTATTTTATAAAATATATATATATATATATATATATAATATAATATATATATATAATATAATATATATATATATATATAATATAATATAATATAATATATATATTATATAATATATATATAATATATATATGATATAATATTATATATATATATATATATAATAGTAATATATATATAATATATATAATATAAAAAAAATATAATAATAATATATATATATATAATATATATATATATATATAATAATATAAAATATATATATATATATATCATGAGTTTCGGGGTGACAGAGACACTCGGTATACTTGGGAGTTGTTTATGCAACGTTTCGCCAAGGCACTTGGCATCATCGGGCTAAAAATATTTAAAAATTTAATATATTGCAATGCAAAAAAAGCGAAAATCAAAAAAAATTAAATTCTAAGGAACAATAAAATATTCCTATATTATCTAAAATTACAAAAATAAAAAAAAAATAAATTTTTTCCCTTAAGGGGCCCCGGGGGTTGTTTTGCTGTTGGTTGGGTAGAGGACGAATAAACCCACAGTTTGTGGGTGTTTTTCCAGTTGTGTGGGGGACGAACCGGGGAGTGGGGCAAGAAACAGGGTAGTCTTTTGGGAGTTATGAGTTGGGGTAAAATGTTTTGGGTTTTTAAGATCAGGGGCCAAATGTTTGAGGTGTAAGTTTCCCTAAAAATTTTATTTTTTAATAGGGTAGGGTTTAAATAGGATACAAAAAGTCTTTTCATAGAAAAAGGGGATCAAATCATTGGGGGGGAGCGGATTGGAAGATTGGGGAAGGGGGTAAAGAAATGGGTGCCCGTGGGGCCCCGGGAAAACCCTTTATGCTCAAAAACCCAAAGGGGTTTGATTTTTTTGTCGTCTCGCCGAGTCCTAGCTACAGCTAAAAAATTTTTGGAATTCGAAAATTTATGTTGGGAAAAAAAGGGCTTTGGGGATAGAGTCTTTTTTTTTTGGGAAATGAGTTCTTAAAAAAAGGGAATTTGGTAAAAAAAATTTTTAAAATTTCCCGGGGTTAGGAAGAGGATTTAAGTAGCCCCTTGAGTTTCTTTCGAATGGGGTTAACTGAGATGGCCAAAAAGGGGGATTTTAAATAGTGTGTGTTAATATGGGTTGGGGTTCGTTCGACTCTGGGTTGAATTTTATCTGGGAACACTTTGAGATGATTTTCAAAAATTTTGGGGGGGGTAGCCATTTTTTGGGAAAAAAAATTAGAAAGGGAATTTTAATTTCCATTACCCAAAAAAAAAAGGAAAACCAATTAGATGGAGAAAACTATAGCAGGCGTGAAAGGGTTTTAAAGGGGTTTTGGTTTTTAAAAAGGGGGAGGGAGAATAAAAAACCTAGATTTCCTAAGCCGGGGGAAAGTGGGGGCATAGATGAGGGGGTGGGGGAAAATTATTTTTCCCGGATTTAAACAGGGATCAAAAAAAGGGGTGGGAGGGGGGGTTTTTCAATTTCGGGGGGGGAAACTTGGGGGTTTGGTAAAAAGGGAAGTGAAAAGGGGGATAAATTATAATAAAAAAAGAAATAAAAGGATATAGAAAATAAAATTAAGGGAAAAAAAGAGTAGATAGAGAAAAGAAAGAATAAAGAAAAAACAAGAGAAAATATAATAAAATTTTTAAAATTTTAAAATTTTAAAAAGAGATAAAAATATAGAATAGAAAATTTTATGGGGTTATAGATATAGATAATTATAAAAATTTTATAAATTAGATATAGATATAAAAAATTAATTATATGAAATTTTCTATATAAAAAATATATATAGAATATAATATAATATAAATTTTAATTTTAATTTTTAAAAATAGTATAACTAAAAAGGGAATAAAAAATATAGAAAATTAAAAATATATATAAAAATTTTAATAATAATGAAAATTATAAAAATCTAAAAAGATAAAATATAAAATTAGAATATTAGAACTTTTTATATTATATTAATTATATATAATATATAATAATATTATATATATAAATAATAATATATATTAATAATTAATAAATAATATTATATAAATAATTATATTATTATATAATATTATATTAATATTTTATATATTAAAATATATATATTTAAAATATATATAAAATATAATAATATTATAATAAATTAATATATATATATTAAATATATATATATATATAGATAAAATATATAATTTTTAAAAAGTTTTAATATATAAATTTTAAATTTATAATAAAATTTTAGATATATAAAAATATTTATAATAATTTAAAATATTTTTATATAATATCAATTTAAAATAATAATTAAAACAAAATTTATAAATAAATAAATAAAAAAAAAAATATAATATATAAAAAAAAAATAAAATAATATATATAAAAAATATATAAATTTTAAAAAAAAATAATATAAATATATATATAATAATAATAAATATAAATAATATATATATTAAATATAAAATTATATAATAAATATGTAAAAAATAAATAAAATTAATAAATAAAAAAAATTTAAAATATAAAAAAATTTAAAAATAAAATAAGATATATAATAATATAGTAAAAATTATAATATATATATATTATATAATTAAAAATATAATATAATAAAATTAAATATATAAATAAATAATAATATAAATATAAATAATATAATATAAAAATAATATATTATATATAATATTTTTAATAATTTTAAAATATTTAAAAAAATAATTTTAATATAAATTATTATATAAAATAAAAATTTTATATAAATAAATATATAAAATAAAGATAATAATATGTAAAAATATATAAATATATAATAAATTTTATATATAATAATATATAATATTAAATATATAATATATAATATAAATATAATTATATAATATATAATATATAATATATAATAAATATATTTTTAAATATAAAATATATAAAATTAAATATATATATATATATATAAGATATATATTTTAATATATATATAATATATATTATATTTTAATATATAAAAATATAATAATAATTATAAATAATATATATATATATTAATATATATATTATATAAAAATTATCTTATAATATATAAAAAATAAAAATTAATAATATAATATATATAAAATATATAATATATATGTATTTTAATATATAATAAAATATATATATTTGTTGGCTTTTTTTTGGTAAAAAATAAAATTACTTTTTTTGTAGTGGACCCCATCCATTTTTATGGCTGTAGGATAGGTGGGGAAAGACGCAGCGTGGGTGTAGGGGGCCCCCGCGTTATTTTTCCCCAACTTCTGGGATGAGGAAGCTTTTTCCTTTGTGAGGCATTTTTGGGGTACAAACCCCCCGGCAAATCTCGTGGAAGTTTCTCCCAACATATCAAACGAAAGCCCACAACAATAGAAAACCCCTTTAACAAAAAATTAGGGCATAAATTTTTTAAGGGGCCTTTTATGAAATTTTTTTTTTTTTTAATATGTGTTTCTTTAAAATGTGAAGAATCCCCTTGCCTGTTCGAGGAAGGTTGCTAAATTCCCTTTTCTTTCCTTTCGACCTGGCGGGGGGTAAAAACCCCAGTTTCTGGGTCCTGGGTTCACCTCGACAAGCTGTAGGAACTAGATTTTAAAGTATTAGTAAAATGTGTTAAGAGTCTTATGCTGTGGATCAGAATTTAAAATTTTTACGCAAAATTTTCATGATAATTTTTTTAAGAACCCCTGGGGATCCTGAAGACACTGGGAACAGTGTGGCCCTTTAAAGGTGATGCGCTTTTTTTTAGTTTCGTGGGGGGGTTTTGATAGTGGGTTTAACTCTTGGGGTGGAATGGGCTCGCACACCCCCGGGGGGTAAACGAGGTTAAAAAAATTTCGTCAGGGGGTTTAGCCTGTAAAGATATTTATTTACGTTAAGTAAAAAATAACTATCTAAGTTTTGTTTTTCATTCTTTTTAATTGTGGCCAAATGGCATTCCTACCTTTGAGCCAACGGGCACACAGTTTTTTTTTACGGGAAAAATGGAAAAAAACTGATTCCCGCGGGGAGTGCCCCCACCCGCGTGTTTTTTTCTTTTTTTCGTGTTTGGGGCGGCATTGGGATACAACAATTTCCCGCCCATGATGCAACTTGGGGCTTTGGGATCTTTTTTGGGTAGACAAGCAAAACTATAGAATCATCTCGATCAGAAAAAAAATTAAACGAGAAGCTTTTAAAATTTATATTATACGGCGTAAAAATGTAATATATTATTTACAGCACAGGGGAATTTTGATTTCACGTCAAACTCACAAACAAGGGCTTATGACCGTAAAAAAGGGTGTTTATTAGGTGAAAGCCACCTTTTAAAGTTGTTGGTCTAGAATTCTGAATGATGTAAATTTTAAAATTATCCAAAAAACAATAAATGGGTAGATTTTGTTTAAGTTAAATCCTCTAATTAGTTTTTTTTTTTAACGTTGCAGTGATAATTTTTTTATGAGATGGGGGGGGTGGTTGATAAAATCTTGGGGGCCATGGCTGAGTCCCTTCTTTAATAACGCCTGTCTTACAATAGATATATTTAAAACAATAATCATCCCCCGAAGATACTGTACCATCATTAGCCCCTTAAATTTTTACTTTTTTATCAACACTTTTTGGTGTTTTTGCACAACTAAAACGTATTTCCCCAAAAAAAGGAAAATCCCCCACCGCGGGAGGTTTTTCGCCCACATTAGTTTACAGTTGAAATATTAAAAAGGAAAGTATATAAGGGGAAAAAAACACAAGAATTTGTTTGAAAAATTGTAGTTTTTCCCCCCCTTATGGGTTTTTCTCCGACTTTCACAGACCCCTTGAATCTCTAAAATTTAATTCTAAAGTGGGGGAGATATGCCCCACTTAGTCAGGCCCCCTGAAGACACCCCTGGGACCCTTCAAAAAATAATAGGTTACTATAACCCACCCTCACTAACATAGGTCAAAAACTCCTGGCCCCCCTCAAAAAAAATTAATTACTAGTGGAAAAAATTTAGTTCTCTCCCAGTTTAGGTCCGCTAGGAGATTATGGAAATTTTATAGTGGGGTTAGGTTATTTCCAAAGGGGGGGACGTTAAAAAAGACAGCAAAAGTAAATTTTTTCATTTTTAGGAGAAACTACATGAGGGGTGAGGACCTCATCCAACTTTGAAAGCTGTTCATATCAATGGCCCCAGTAAGCAGCTAAAAACATTTAATTTCCATGAATTTTCCCAGTTTTTTTTTTTCCAAAATTTAAAAAATTATGACAGATATTTTTATATTAATTTAATATTTTTTGTTTTCTTAAGTTTTTAAATTTCTAATTTTTATATATTACAATTCGAAAATTTTACAGACTTTCTCAAGTTTTTTTTTTTTTTTTTAGGGTTTAATATAGTTATTACTACATGATTTGTGTATTGAATAAAGTTGGGGGAACCAGCTTTAGTGTAGCCCAACAAATCTGATTTGGGTGAAAGACACGGGGCTGAGGGCGAAATGCGTAAAAAATCAAAAACCCAAACATTTAAAGGAAAAAAATACGAATCACACAAATTTTCAAGAAGAACGGGCAGTGTAAACATCTAACATCACTACACGCTCCACGCATAAATGGTTGCACATTATACACCTCTTGTTTGGAGCACAAATTAGATTTTTGAGAGATTGCGGGGAATCTGAGACGCAATTGGGGAGAGGGGACGCCAGCAATGTGTAGTCATCAACAGTAGTGTAAGCTTTTACATTTCACAAACTCCCCCACACAGTTATTGCACAGATGCATTCAGATTATGCATTTTACTTGGAGCTGAGGTGAATTTTCTTTGGCATTAGTACAGGAGATTAGTAAAAATTTTAAAGAAAACCCAGAAAAAAATAGTAGAAAGTGATTTTTTTTAGGGGAGCTCCGAAAAACCTAAACATGTCCCTGTGAAAGTTTGCAAATTTAACCGGTTTTGGGTTTTCAGAATTGAAGAGGCCGCTAAACAATTTTCGATAAAAATGGTTTTTAAAAAACCAAAATCGGCTAATGGGAATTATTACAGTGGACCCAGCCCGTTCATTTTTAGTTAAAATAATTAGCAAAGTGTAATTACTAGTATATAAAAATAGTGAGTGATAAAATTTCAAAATTATAAAATAGTATATTATAATAATAATAATAAAATTATAAAATAATTTTTTCCCTTTTTGGGTGATGATGGCCCAGTTTTTCAGTATTTTCCCCCATGCGGGAAGCAGATCAATCAGTCGTGCAGGGTCAAAAGATAAGGGCCTTGAGGGACTGTACGAGCCAGATTAAAGAGAAGATGGTTTTTCGTTGTATTTTAGGGAAGAGGTCACAATTTCCAGTCCAGTCCATGGAAAGTCGTCGCGAAACACGACCATGCAGTATTACTTCTTACAAAAAGGAAAAAGGGAAAAAGGGGCATTGGACTCGATTTGGGGAAATTTTTTAATAAATTACGTTCAAGAAAATTTGAGTTTTAATATAAAAGAGTTGTCTCTATTGTGCAAAGGGTGTAATAGATACAATGTAGAAACAAAGATACCCCGCAAACCGTCGGGTCGGGCACATGAGCTATGACAAAAGCCCCTTCAAAGGGTAATTTAGAAAGTGGCGATCGCCATGATGAGTGGGAGATGCTGTTTGATTTGCGTATCCCAAGAGTTAGTTTTATTGTTGTGAAGCAAGTTCCCCCATGCGTCGGCTTTCTATGCTGGAAACAATTTCCAAGCGAGAATACCCCTGATGGATATCAAAGGGGCCCACCTGCAATGCCCCCAAAACACCCCGGCATTTCCCCGAAGTTTGCCAATTTTTCCCCGACAATGAGAATGTTTTATTTACTTGCGAACTATGACTTTGATGGGGCACTATTTTGATGGAGAAGAGGGCTACAAAACCCCAAAAGACTAGGACAGAAATTGGAGGAATTTTCGGGCGGACATTGTTCGGGCTGGATATTGGAAAACAGGGGGAAAAAATACTTTCTTTTGGAAAAAACCACACCTTAGAAGTAATTAGAGTCCAAATAACATGACAAAGGATTTTAATCATAGGGGCATGGCAGCTGCAATCATAAAAGATGATGTAAATAAAATCTGTAGCATAGTTAAATCTGAATAACCCCACAAGAACAAGCAAGACAGTGAAAAAAGGTTGGGCTTTAGCGGGTTGGTTATAACAAATCAAATCTGACAAGAGGCGGCGTGAACGCCGCCCCCCTACACACTTGCACACGGCCTAATGTTGGCTGGCCCGTATTTTTTGCCAAATTGCGTTTGTGGAACGGGGGATTCAGTTGTTCCTTTAAAAATTGGTTGGGGGTTTTTTTGGTCAATTGGTTTTGTAAAAAAAAATAGTTTGGTTATTTAAATTTTGTTAACATGGGTTTGGATTTTTAAAATAAATTTTAAAAAAAAAAAAAAAAATTCTTCACCTTATTGAATTTATGCTAATTATGTCAACTCAAAATGGTTTTTATGGCTCCATTGTATTCAGCACACTCTAAAACATAGATGTACACACAAAAATCTTATTACTACGAACTCGGATGGATGATCATAGTACTTTTAATTTTATCGTTAATTGTGATGGTGGCCATTTTGAATTATGAAAATGCCACGAGGTTGAATTTGCAGAACTTTGCATAAGGGCGATATATACAATATTTTGGAGATCTCCTGGAAAAATCAGCTTTCTACTATTTATTTCCACCTTTTAGCTAATGCTCCTGTACTAATAGAGGGCTACATATTTGAGAAGAGAACTTTGAACCGAGGGCGGCAGATGTTATACTGCCCATGCGAACACCATACGACAACCAACTCTCCTCCTCCAACTGAGACGTTATTGAACGTGCTGTATCTCACTTGTCATGTTGAGCGTGTTCACGATGCACTCGTTTGCAGAAAAAAATAATGTTTTAGTAAGACACAACAATCACATGCTGTAACACTTAAGGGGACACCACACACCTGAGGACCAGAATCACTCAATTTTGACATTTTTTATATATGTGCAAAAATTGTTCTTTTGGCCTACAACTACAACGTAGTATATACATATATATATATATATATATATATATATATATATATATATATATATATATATATATATATATATATTTCCAATTTTTATCCCCCCCCCCCGCGTCCCATCTTGGCCACCGCAGCACCATCATAATTATTTCTTAAATTGTTCCTTTGGCCTAGAACTACAAGGTAGTATCTCTGTAACGAAAGTAAGAGCCATATTACCTACTCCATGGCCCCCCAATGCTACCCCCCCCCCCCCCCCCCCATCCCATACCTGGCCACTGAAACACCATCATAATTATGTGCGTAAATAGAAAAAAAATATTTTCCCATGAAATAGGAATGTATACGAACGTTTTCTATCACCTCAATACATTAGGCAATGCATAAATAAGAAGTTAGATTAAAGTAACTTGATATTCAAGAAGATAAAGCATAATCGTTGTTTTCTCATAACACGTTTTTTTTACTTTCACGGCCTACTCCTGCCATTTTGTAATTCAGATCTCAAATTTTGCACACTTTATACTTGCATGCATATGTGTAAAATGACTTAGCGGATTTTGATTACAATGACAGGCGGAATTTCTGGAATTTTTCTTATTCTAGATTTTTCTTATTCTAGATATTACATTATTTTCAGAGTGACATTTTCATCCTTTTTCGGAGTGAAAGGAGAATTTCCCTTCGTAACTTTATTGTTGAATGTCTACAGAATACCCTTAGCTAAATATCTCATCAAACAAAGAATTTTTCGATTCTAAGTAGATTTCCATATGACAGTATAAAAAAATGAAATAATCCAATAGTAATGAAACTTGGTCAGATAATGTAAACGCTCACGAAAAACACGATGGAGATAAGATTTTGGCTCTAAAAGCAGCCTGGGAAATTTTGGCATCACCTGTGTGGTGTCCCCTTAAGAATAATGTTTAAACTCACACCAAGCACTACTGGCGGCCACCGCAGATTCACGTCAACAAGGCCGCTGCTATACAAGAGAGTTGCCAGGTGCCTTTTTTTCTTGATATTAAAAGTCACACCAAAAAGGCTGCAACAAATGTGATAAAACCCTGAAACTTCACTAATTATTGTTTACTGTCATGGAGGATGCTACTCATGTCAGAGAGAAGACATATCTCGCCCATGTAAATATACACAATGGGAAGCTTCGGCGAGTGTTGCCATAATATGAATTCTTAACTCGTTCATAATATTTTAACATAACTGTATAGAATAAATATCATGACTTCACTATGACTTCATGAAAGTAGCACCACTCTTACTTGATAACGTAGATAAAAATTATATACTGTTATTGACCAGCTGAATATCTGTAATACCAATGATATCTATTATTTTAGTTGAGGCATACGTATCAAGAAGCAAAGTCACCTCATTTATTTATGTATATTTCACTATTTTAACTTCAAAACAACACAAAACCTATAGCTACAGAATCCTGAATACTTCATGGTGACATAAATATGATTTTTATATCAAGTATAGACGTCCAGCCTCTGGTTTCTTTGCTTTTGGCTCAGTTCTTGCGGCTGGAACGTGACAGCGAGCCACGTTCCAGCCGATTAACTCATTACGTGAATTACTCATTAAGGGCTTATTCTATGCAAAAAGTTTGTTTACAGACCCCCGTTCATTTTGACAGCCCTACTTCCATGTCGAATTTCAGCTCAATCCGACAATAATTAGGAGTAGGTTACGCCTATTACTCATTAAGGGCTTGTTTTACGCAAAAAAAAAATTCCAACGACCCCCATTGATTTTGACAACACTACTTGCATGTCAAATTTCAGCTCAATCCGATAATATTTAGGAGTAGTTATACACTTTTTGGCGGAAGCTTGGTTCCACGGGTCTTATGGTAAGCGACAGCGAGCGAAGCTCGCTGTCAATAACTAACTCACTTGCAAGTGGTAAATTTAGCTGATTTTCATGGTACACTTGTTTTCCTTGACAATCGGCCTCCACTGGTCACGGGCAGGTTTGCGCGGAGCGCGAGTAGCAAGTCCAGTATACAGTAGTCTTTGGTATGGGTTATGTTAGGTTCAATTTGTTTGTGTTTTTTGTCATTTATGCCAAAAAAAAAAAAAAAAATTGCAACAGAAACGGTTAACAGATTAATTCAAAACACATCAAAACTCAAAAGAAAAATTGTTTCGTCCACCAAATGAAGTTCGGTGTTCATCTGGAAATTAACCCAGTTTTATAACACATATCATACTCATAAGTAATGAAAATACAAAAACTCCACAGCAAGTAAAACCCATGTAGTCCACAATATTAATAGTCATTATTTTAAATAATACATTGCAGCAAAATTACTCCTCAGCAAAAAAAAAAAAAAAAACTTAAGTAAAGAAAACGCATCCCCTTTAATAACTAAATATACTTAACCTACATGCATAATCTATACATCAAGTTGTGTTAGCCATTGACAATTATTCCTCATTTATATACCTTTATCACATCATAAATTATACCACATATTACATCATTTGATAGGTTTTCAAAATGATCCTCCAAAGTCTGGTAGGCATACGTGTGTCTATAGTGTTGTGTAAGGACACATTGCTCCACCACATGCCTCTCCGTCTGCACCTCACCACACCTGCACAGCCGCTCTTCCAGCGGTAAGCGGCCCCGCCCGCGCCTATTCCAGCACCCAGTCTCTACTGCTATGTGACCGTAGCTTAAGGTGTGGCCAGACACTCGAAACCTTGTAAATTCTATTCTATGAAACTCATTGCATCGGTTGTCTGTGAGTGTAAATGTCGTGTATAGTTAAAGTAGGGTTACGATCTTTGTACACAAAACACCTCGATGCATTTGGTTCTCTAACACAATTTTTTGAGCTCTATAACAACACAGACACATCAGGCGTTTCCTCTCTTATCATTTCGCTCACAAGCTTTCCTATCGGTGTGTTCCTTTCAATTACTTTTCTTATTGCTAAAGAAAGTGGATCATCATACATACCAAACTTTTCATAAGACCTTTTCTTGAAACATTTATGTTGTTTATTCCTCACATGGTCGGGAAGCGACGGGTAGCCTGACTCAACGTAGCAAACAACATTTGGAGTAGTCTTCCTCACCCCTAACAGCTGCTTCAGTGCCCAGTTGTACAATTTCACCACAGGTTTTATATCAGCACCCACCTATGACTCGCAGCCATACACGAGGGACGACAAGAGCGCTGCGTCAAACACCCGTCGCTTCACTATGAAAGGAATGTCATTATTCTTCTTTAAAAATTATATAAATTTTAACACATGACATAATTTGCTTTTTGCATGTAGCTTAACAGCACACCACACAGAACCGTCACATGTGAACGGTGAACCCAAATACGTGTAACTAGTACAGTGCTCGACCAACATCTCGCCCACACGAAATGGCTCATCATCGCCTCTCTCACCATTGATGACGAAAAACTTGGTTTTTACATTGTTTACCCTCATGTAATACTCACAACAATAGTTTTTCAATATCCTCAACTTTGTATACATGTTTTCCCTACTTGTTGATAACAGAACTGTGTCGTCCATTAACATCAATATTTGTAACCTCTCAATGAATCGCTCTGGTGGACACTTTTCTGTAACAGTTCTAATTAACACATTAACAAACATTATAAATGTAGGATAGTATTATTATTATTGTTCAACTATGTGTTCTGTGCTCTGTGTTCTGTGTTCTGTGTTGCTCGGAGGAGTGCACGTCGCGTGGTAGTCATTGAGGGTTATACTGCTGTGAATGGCGAGGAGATTGTGGTCCTTCACGACCGTCAGAGGTGTTGTGTTGCTGTGAATATCGAGGAGCGTTTGTTCCTGCGCGACATTCAGAAGTGTCGTGACCACATTGACCATGGTGATCACAAAAGCGTGGAACATAATGCTGGTTTGGAAAATGACGTTGTCGTGTAAATCAACGCTCGATCGTGTGTCCCTTGTTTTTGCAGTAATAGCAATACGAGGCAGGTGAGTGATTAGCACGGGACTGTCGTGAATGTGAAGATGAGCGTTGTCTTTGACGATTGTTTGAGGGTGAACGAGTGTTTGAGTTGAAAGGAGGACGAGAAGTGCTTCGTGGTTGGTGGTGTTTGTGTTGTGTAGATACAGCAGCAGACATAGAAGAATGTGCATTGTTTGAAAACACTAGTGACGAAGAGTCCTCAAAATTGGAAGCAAATGCAGTTAAGGTCTCTGTTGGAGCAAAGTGAAAGTGTTTATCAGACGCCTGTTTTGCTGTGGAAGGGTGTATGAGGAACATATAAGTGTAGTATCCAAAAAGGTTACCGACAGCTTGTAGACTCATTTTCCCATCTTCATCAACCCATTCTGAAGATTCCAGCTGTCTTATCAAATCTAATTTGACGTTAGAAGATTGTTGCAAAGCTGATATGACTGGAATAGGGTGTTCTTGCCTTTTGTGAGTGTCTGCATGTCTAAAGAGTGGAGCAAGGATACCGGATTTCTGACTGCCACTGAAATATTTATTGAATGTAGTCTTAAATTCGTCATATGTCTTAATTGTGAGAAATAAATCACTCTGCAGGTATTGTCCTGCAAGGCAGTTAGACAAGTCACAGCGGGACTTTAGTTGAGCGATTTTGATTGCATCGTTAGTGATGTTACGATGCGCGATTTCGTCGTCAACGTCTTTCAGTAGTATGTGAACTGGAATATTGTTGCCTGTGAATTTGGGAAAGGAAGGAACCTCGTATACCAGAGTGACATAAGTTGGCGCTGGTGGTGGCATGATGACAGGTGAATTTGTGAAGAAATGAAAATATCAGAGTTCACAACCGTTATGGCATATAATGATAATAATAATAATAATATCCTAGATAGAGTACGTAGATATGGAAAACACGCGCGAGAACGTGAATAAAAGTGAAATAACACAGTGTAAGTTGGAAAGTGTTAGTGTATCACTTATGGAACAAAAGCATATGTGTAAGTGTGGAGCGTCAGTTTATCACTTATGTAACAATAGAAAAAAGAAAATAATAAAAAAGGACTAAATAAAAGAGCCGTTACGCTCATAAAATACAAATACCGTACCTCAGCGGAAACCCATAAAGTCCAAAGGGCAGGAGTATCAGACACGGACAGACACTGTGAGGCGGACGCTGTAACAGTCGCACAGCGTTGCGGGTATAACAGGTCAGGATCCCTACGGAGGTCAAGTTCTTATCAGCACACAGTCATAAATGAATAAAATAACGAGGTGGAAACACACCACAGGATCACAAAAGGGATGGCACTACCAGAAAATGAATTATGCACTCAAAAGTAAGCCACAACTCAACTGGGTATAGCAAGCATATGTAGACACAAGCTATAGGTAGCAGAGAGCACAGGAATAAAATAATAGTATGGTACTTAACGAATGTTTGAAGACGTGGTGGAACAGGTGGAGGATGCTGAAACTGCACCAGCAGCGTGAGGAAGCAGGAGGCGGTGTAGCAGGCGGTGGAGTAGGTGGATGAAACGTTGGTGGAGCTTGGCGCCGGGGATGCCGTGGAAGGAGATCTCGTAGACACGTGGAGGAGATGAATCGAAGCGGCGCCGCGTGGGAAGCGGAGAATAGATGGACTTTACCTCGCTGTCTGCCGTGTGGATGAAAGTGAAAGTGATGTAGAACTCAGCTTCGGTGGTGATTGAGGAACAGCGTATGTGGATGCGTAGGGCGGCCTGGTGGGAATGCCGTGTGGATGTGGTGGAGGAGGCGGCAGCGTTGTTGTGGAGAGCTGGGCGTAGCAAGCGGTGGAGGTGGAGTAGCTGTTTTCCACACGTGGGATGAAGCGAGACCAGGAGAGCGGTGATGTAGAATGATGTGGCGTGAGCAGCTTGAAGTCGTGTAGGAAGATCAGGCGACGCGGAGTCACACGTGGAAGGCAGGTAGTTGGATGTAGCGGCGCGGGAGGTTCGTGGCGGCTGCTGGATGATGAGGCCTGGAGGAACGATGTGGCGGCATGGAGGTCAAGTAGTGTTTAACCTGTTACCAGAGACCGACGCTGTCACCATGTGTAAAGTGATTGGTATGTCACTTTTAGGGTGAGCAGAAACAGGTAACTCTGCTTTGATAGTCGTTTATTAACTCTGGGTAAAGGTAACAGGTAACACGTCGTGTAAGGTGACTCACGGACTGGTGAGTTGTTCCTGCCGTGGTTGGATGTGACTTGGTGACTTGAAGACTGGTGAGTTGCTAGTACAGAGGTCTGTGTCTAAGTGTCTCCCTACAAGAGACTGGCTCCTTATAAAGGGCCGCGATACTCAAGACCTGACGGAGAACATCTGGCGTAGGCTGAGGTCGAGTTTAAAGGATTAGTGTATTGCCTAGGGAGTGGATTAGCCAGGTGTACCAGGACCCAACATCAACCATACAGAACACAGAACACAGAACACACAACACAGAACACATAGTTGAACACTAAAGGTGCGGTCACACGGACAATTTTTCTGGCAATATTACACCCGGCAACGCAAACGCGGCCCAAACTTGGATAAAATTGCGAGTTCTAAGAGAGAATAATGAACACGAGCAAGTTCGTGTTGGTGACAATATTCTTGCCAGAATATTGTCACTAAATTCCCACCACAAACGCATATTATTTGACATTTATTTTTAATGCACACTCTAATTCAATATATATAAGCTGAAATACATAGCTACATAGTGGCAAGAACCGATTACAAGACGAATTGTGAAGCCCTGTACACTCTTGTACGTGTTTTTAAGCGATTTGAAGGATACAAAACACCAAGAAAAATTTAAATGAGTTATGGCTGGTATACATTTTCCTTGTTGACGGTCTATTAATAACAATTTTTTTTAGGGGATACCAACTTATTATTGATCAGTTTGATGTTGAATGTTGAATGTTATATGTCTGATACACAAGAATCCATTTCAATCATTCACCCCCTATTGTGAACGGTTTCTCCTATTTCTCCCTATTTTTCCAAAGACACTTCTTCAGATACATCTTGAGAAGCCAAAATTGCCATTCAAATTATTGCTACCTCTGAAAGTCCGTGTGACCAAAACACGGCAAGGTGTTGCCTTTGCTGAATAATTGCAGCCTGAATATTGACGGAAAAGTTGCTCATGTGACCGCGGCTTAATAATAATACTATCCTACATAAAAAGTAAGGAAGAGGTGGGAGAGCCTTGCCTGACGCCCCGTGATGCTGTCAGTACAGCAGAGCCGATGATATTCTCGGTGGTGCGGTACATGGCCACCACCGCCGCCAGCATTACCGCCCCGCATCCCAACCCTTTCATCACCATGAACAGTTTTTGTCTGGGAACATTATCATAGGCTTTTGTGAAGTCTACAAAAACCACAAACAATCTAATTCTCTTAAGCCTAGCTGTGTTGGTAATAAGTCTGAGCATCACTATATGTTCCATACATCTACTTTTCCGTTGTGCTCCCGCTTGCTCTCTATCGGGTTTGAACCACTGACTCAAGCGATCGCACAAAACCATATCGTACAATTTGGCAATGGCATTCATGACACTTATTCCACGATAGTTATTATGATTGGTTTTATCTCTTTTCTTAAAAATTACAAAGATTTTTGCTCTAATTCATGCATCATGAAATACTCCTGACATAAA
>JACEEZ010001307.1:570000-592452 GCA_016584305.1 Chionoecetes opilio
TCATGATAAAAAACAGGGGATGAGAGTGTGGGTTAGTAGTTCTCAAAAAAAAAAAAATTTGGAATTGTTGAAATGTAGTATAGGCAATGTGTGATTGTGATGGTAAATAATCTGCACACAAGTACGAAAATTGTTGTTTTTTGGTATTGCAACGCAGTATGTGAGAAGATTACTATGAAGATGTCCTAACATGTCTCTGATGAAATGATGACGAAAAAAGATGAAAACAGACACCAATGATACCCTATTTTTATATTCAAATGTAAGTATTTCGATTATACTATATTTATAGAAATAAACATTCCCCCTGAAAAAGGAAAAAAAAAGGTCCCAAAGAAGCAATAATTTGAGCAATAAAAATATGTAAATATGAAAGAATCATTTTTAAAAAAACTCCAAGACTTTAGCGGCGTGTCTGGAAAAGTATTTTCTTTTACTTTAAAAAATAAAATCTTTTCGTTTTCTAATAAATAATTATGTAAAAATTTTTTGATAAAAAAATGCTACTCAAAATCTTTCAAACAAAATTTTTTTTTGGAAAAATAGAAATTTATCTTTGCTTTTTATTTTTTTAAACTTACAAAACTTAACCCTGAAAAAAAACATGTTATAACGTCGACATGAAACGGTTAAGTTAATCTGACTAAACTAGTTTTGAATATAAAAAAAAATTTAACTCACAACTTCTTAAAATTTGAAACATTAGTACAGACTTTTGGGTTAAACCCCCCAAAAATGCTTTTTTTTTTTATGGAATCTCAGATTTTGGCTGATACACTTTTTAACATTGCAAAATTTTGGGAAAAGTTTCCCCTGAAAGTTGCGATAAAATCCTCGACAAAAAAGGGGACCCCCGGAGCCCCCCCCCTTCATATTACTTGTGACATATTAAACGTTATGCATTTTTTGACGCCAAACCTCGAGCATCACAGCAGAATAAAAATTTTCCGGGCCCCGGAAAAGGAATACATGGGAATCAGGGGAAGAAAACCCCGGGAGAACTATTGGTCTTATTGCGGTATCTCTGAATACTACACTTCAAACACATGTAAGAAAACATTTAAAAAGTAAAACCTTGCCCCTAATAAGGAAAAATGGGGAAAAAATGGAAGGTTCCTTTAAAAAATAAAAAAATTAGGATGAATAATAAGGGGGAAACCTACCCACAAAAAAAAAAATTAAAAAATTTCCCTTTAGGATGAAATTTTTAATTTTTTTTAAAATTGGGGGGGAAAAAAAAAAATTATTCCTAACTAAGGGGGGGAAAAAATATAGGGGGAGGGGAATTGTCATTGCAGCTGTTTTCTAATATTTTTTTTTCATTCCCCCTTTTTTAAAATTTTGGGGTTTTGGAAAAAACATGAAAAAATTTTGGATGTTGTTTTTCAAATAAGAATATATATATAAATTTTAAATTTTTATTTTTTTATATATTTTTAATTTTATTTTATTTTTTAAATTTTTTTATAAATATTTTTTAAAAATATTTAATTTATTTTTTATATATATATATATATATAATTATATAATTTTAAAATATATATAATAATATATTAATATATATATAATATATATTATTATAATATATATAATATAATATATATATTTATATATTATATATATAAATATATATATATATAATATAAATTATATATATATATTATTATATATATATTATATATATTAAAATATATATTATTTATATAATATATATTGTTGTTTTTTTATTTTTGTTAAAAAAATTTTGAAATTACTTTTTAAAATTTTTTTTTTTTTTTAAGTTTTGGTATATTGCCGAAAACATTATTCTGAAAAAATATTCACATTTTATTGGACCCCCACCCCATTTTTTTTGGGGTTTGTAGGTGGTGGGGAGACTGACATGCTGGGGGTGATGACTGGGGTTCCCTGTCGTCTATTTTCTCCGCTTATGGGATACGATGCTTCCTTGTGAGGAACTTTGTGGGGACAAATCCCTCCGGAAACTCTCGTGGCAAGCTTTTCCAACACTCATCAAACGAATAGACCCAAAAATAGAACACCTTTTAAAAATAATTATGGGTGAATGTTTTAATGTGCCCTGATAAATGTCTTTTATATATGTTTTTTTTTGAAATGTGGAAAAATCACCTTGTCCGTTTGACGAAGGCTTGCTTAAATTTTCCATTTTTTTTTCCTCCCGCGGGGGGCTAAGAACCCGTCTTCTCGGACCTGGGATTCCCTTACAAGCAAAGAAACTAAATGTTAAAAATATTGTATAAATGGTTAAAGTCTTAGCTGTGGATCAGAATTCAAGATTTTACGCACAAGTTACATGAAATTTTTAAGACAACGGTAGTCCTTGAAGACATGGGGAACAGCGTTACCTTAAGGTGATTCGCTTCCTTTAGCTCCGTAGGGGGAAAGGGGGAAGGGGAAGGGGGGAACAAAGGAAAGAAAGGGGGTTTTCCAGTGTGTTTAACTTTCCTGAAGGTGGAGCTCCCCCCTTAAATGGGGTTGGGCACTTTCCCTCGGGATGGCTGATAGAATGGTTTTTCTTGGTGAAGGCTCCCCCCGGGGTTGGGCAAAAATTTGATCGTTTTTAGTGACTGTTTTTTATTCCATTTTTTCTTTTTTACAATTTGCCAAGGAAAAGGGGTCCATGAAAAAAACAAAAAAATTTAAACTCATGAAAGTTATAAAACAATTTTTTTTAATATTAAACTAATATTGAAGCATTGAAACCCCGGCCCAAAATAAAACTGATAAAACATTCCCCCTTTTTCCTTTTTCCCCTTTTCTCCAAATAAAATTTAAATTAAAAAAATTTAAAAAGTTTAAAAAAAATTATAATTTTTATAAAATATTTTTTTTTTTTTTTTTTTTTTTTTTTTTTTTTTTTTTTTTTTTTTTTTTTTTAATATAATTAAAATTAATAAAAAAATAAAAAAAAATTAATAAAAAAATATTATAAAGAAAATATATATAATATTGGGTTGAAACGGTCATGGTGGTGTGGTGTTGTGGGTTGTGGTTGTGGGGTTTTGGGGTTTGGGGTGTTTGTTTTTGGTTTTCTTTGGTTTGAAAATTAGAAAATGCGAAAAAGGGCGGTGCAAGGTGAAAAGAAAAGAAAAAGTTTTTTTTTAAAAGAAATATTACAGGGAGCCCATAAAAATTTTAATTGGGTTGAAAAAGAGGTGAAAGTGAAAAGTTTTCCACGGCCCCGCCTTTTAAGCTCAGGGATTTTATACAAAGCTGCACCAAAACCCAAAAACACCCCCAACCCTTTTCGAAATAAAATTTTATTCTCATTCGGTCATACTAAAAATAAAGAAGGAGGGGAAGGGCGGGACGAAGAGAAGAGGGGGAAAGGGGGAGGAAGGATGAAGGGAAAGGGGGGAGGAAGGGGGAAAAGGGGGGGGGAGGGGGGGGGGGGGAAGGGGGGAGAGAGAGAGTTAAGTAAAAAAGATTTTACCACAGAAGAAGAAACAAAGGAGAAAAAAGCGGAGAGGAAAGGGGAGAAGGACGGAAGAAGGAGGGGAAGGGGAAATTTTTAATTTAAATGGAAGCGAGGAGAGGAGAGAGAGAAGGAGAGAGAGAGAGGGAAGAGAGAGAGAGAGAGAAAGAGAGAGAGAAGAGGGGGGAAGAGAGAGAGAGAGAGGGGGAGAGAGAGAGAGGAGGAGAGAGAGAGAAGAGAAAGAGAGAGGAGAGAGAGGAGGAGGAAAGAGAAAGGAGAGAAGAGAGAGAAGAAGAGAGAGAGAGAGAGGAAAAGAGAGAAAGAGAGAAAGAGAGGAGAGAGAGAGAGAGAGAGGAGAAAAGGAATTTACAGTCTCCCCTCCCACCCCCCTCCTTTAATTTTCTCCAAAAAACATACCACACGCCCACCTCCTAACCCCCAATCTCAGGGTTTAGGGGAGGGGGGAAGGCGGGGGTTTTTCCGCCTTTCACGCGGATAGATATATTATCATACGTTAAGTTAAAAAACTATTAAAGTTTTTTGTTTTTTATCATTCTTTTTTAAATTTTGGGCCAAAAGGATTTCCCACCCTTTAGCCCGCGAGCCACGGTTTTTTTAGCAGGAAATCGGGAAAAATGACTTCCCCCAGGTTGTGCCCCCCCGGCGTGTTTTTCTTTTCCTTGGGTTTGGGGGGGCATTGGACTACAACACCTTTCCCGCCCCTCATAAAAATTTAGGTTTTTGGATTTTTGGGTAACAACATAAAAATATACTAAGTCTCTCGATTTGAAAAAAAAAAAACGGAAGCTTAAAATTTAAATTTACGGCGTAAAAAATGTATATTTTTTTCAGCATCATTTTGGTTTTTGTTCACGTCAAAACTCACAAACAATGGCATAAGACCGTACATAATGGAATGTTTAGAGGATGAAAACACCTCTGAAAAAGTTTTTTGGGCTAAAATTCTGAAATTTAAATTTTCTAATCCCCTCCAAACAATAAATAGTGGTTTGTGTTTTTTTTTTTTTTGTTTTTTACATCACAAAAAAACTGGGGAAGGGGACAACAAAAAAGGGGAACACAAAGCCCCCCTTTTTTCTTTGCTTTAAGTGAAAATTTCCCCCGAATTTGATTTTATTTTAAACCTTGCAGTGCCAAAAATTTTTCATGAGCTGGGGGGGGGGTTAGAAAATGTAAAAGGGGGCCCGGCTGAGTGCTCTCGTCCTAATTCGCCCTGTCAAGCAATAGCATTCTTTCAATAAAAAATTTCGCCGAAGTACTTTCCTCAAAACCCTTGAATTTTCCATTTTTAACACGGGGGGGGATTTGGTAGTTTTTTCCCAAATAAAAAGTCATTTCGCCAAAAAGGGCAATTTTGCCCACCGCTGGAGCATTTGCCCCCCCTTTAATTAAGTTGTAATATTAAGGGGTAATTATAAGTGGAACACAAAAAACTTTGGTAAAATTTTATCTTTTCCCCTTAGTGGGGATTTTTTTCCAAATTCCAATCCCTTCAGATACTTCAAACGTAATTTTAAAGTAGGGGATATAATATGCCCTTCACCTCCCTGCCCCTCTAAAAAAACACCCCCGGACCCCCCTCAAAAATATTATATGTTTTTCATTAAAACTAACCCACTAACCTGGGCCCATAATCATGGGGGGGCCATAAAAACCTCCTAGGACCCCCCAAAAATTTAATTACTAAATGGTAAAATTCTGTTTTCTCCCAGTCTTAGGTTGCTAGGAATTATTGGAATGTCAAGTGAGTTAGGGTGTTCCAACGGGGACGTTTTTAAAAACCACAAATAAATTGTTCGTCTTTTGGAGAATACTACGAAAGGGTGAGAGATCCCTTCCCACCCTTTTTAAAGCTTTTTCATATCTTAAAAGGGCCTAGCAGTTTAAACCTTTTAAATTGATGAATTTTCTCATTTTTTTTTTCACAATAAAAATTTGACATGATTTTTTCGGTAAAGCTCGCGGATTTAGGTACCGCAGGTTTCTTCCTGTAAACTAATACTCATAAAAATGTTTTTAGCCCAACCCCCCCTTTAAAATTTTCAAACGACCTGGGCCAAGCCCCTTACCACCTCATTTTTTTATCACATTATATTCTTTCACCCTTATTCCCCCCTGCACACCATCATAGGTATTACAAGGGATTAACACCCTTATTTCTTTCTGCACAGCCATCATAGGGGGTTAGCAAGGCTTAAACCCTTATTTCCCCCTTGCACACGCATAGCCATCATAGGGTATTGCAAAGGGATTTCCTCTTATTCCCCTCTGCCCGCCCTCTGGGGGGTTTGAGCATTTTCACCCTTATTCCCCCCTGACGCCATATAGGGGGTTAGCAAGGGATTTAACCCCCTTTTCCCCCTTTTTGCTACTGCCAGCCATATAGGGTGTTGCAAGGCTTGTCACCCTTATTTCCTCTCGCGCAGTATCATAGGGATTCAAGGCATTGCACCCTTTTTCCGCCCCTGCTCTGGCATTAAAAGGTATCAAGGGTGTTTGTAAGGGGATTTTTCACCCCTTTTTCCCCCTCTTTTTGCCCTCATAGATATTAGAAGCATAAACACCTTTTTCCCCCCCGCACACCTCATAGGGGGGAGCAGGCATTGTCCCCTTTTTCCCTTCGCACGCTATCAAAAGGGGGTTAGCAAGCATTTTAACACCCATATTTTTCCCCCTTCAAGCTACATCGGGGGTTACAAAGGGTATCCCCCCTTTTCCCTGTTGCACAGCCATCATAGGCTATTACAAGGCATTAACACCCTTTTTTTCCCCTTCTGCAACTGGCACAGCATCATAGGGTTTTGGGAAAGGGATTGTCACCCTTATTCCGCCCCTGCCTGGCTTAAAGGGTATTATAGGGTTTAAAAGGGTTTCACCTTTTTCCCTTCTGACAGCCCTCATAGGGTTTAGCAAGGCATTCACCCTTTTTCCTTTTTCAAGGGTATAGGGTTTGAAGGGATTGTCCCCTTATTCCCCCTTGCACAGCATCAAGGGTGTTTGCAAAGGGATTTCCCTTATTCCCCCTTGCACAGCCATCATAGGGTTTAGCAAGCTTAAACCCTTTTTTCCCTTCCCCGGCACACCATCATAAGGGTTTGGAAGGATTGTCACCCTTTTCCCTCCCCACAGATCATAGGGGTTTCAAACTTTTACCTTATTCCCTCCGCACAGCCTATAGGGTTGAAGGGTTTTTTCCCCCCCTTATTCCCCCTGCACAGCCCCATAGGGGGTTTTTCAAGGATTTTCACCCTTATTCCCTCTCTGCACTTATCAAGGGTTTAGCAAGCATTTACCCCCTTTTTCCCTCCTGCCCCGCCATCATAGGGTAATAGCAAGGTTTTACTTTATTCCCTCTCTGACAGCTCTAGGGTTTACAAGGCATTAAAACCTTATTCCCCCCTTGCACTGCTATCAAAGGGTATTATCAAGACTTAAACCCCCTTATTTCCCTCTCTGCACTATCATCGATTATTACAGGCATTACCACCTTCGTCCCTCTCTGTCGCTAATCTAGTATTAGCAAGGCATTAACACCCTATTCCCTCACGTACAGCTCTCATAGGGTATTAGCAAGGCGTTAGCACCCTTATTCTCTCTCTGTACAGCTATCATAGGGTATTAACAAGGCATTAGCACCCCTTTTTCCCTCTCTGTACTGGCGTTATAGGGTTTAGGGTTTATCAAGGCATTATCATCCTTATTCCTCTCTGTACGTATCATAAGGGTATTAGCAATGCATAACCCTTATTTCCCTCTCTGCACAATATTATAGGGTGGCACAAACATTAACCCTTATCCCCTCTCAAAACAGGCATTCAAGGCTATCATATGGATGAGCAAGGACATTAACAACCCGTATTCCTTCTCTGTACAGTCATTAAGGCTATCTTAGGGTATTAGCACAGGCATTATCATCCTTATTATCTCTCTACTGATTATCATCCTACTGATTCTCTATTTTCAAAACAGAGAATATAGTCGTGGAGGTGGCGTGGCAATTTTCTTACACAAAAATTTCACAAATCGTATCACTACACATATTTCTCTTAATTTCCTCACGTTGAATTCACATCTTCTGACAGTTAACTCGCCTTTCAGTGTTTATTGGTCGGATTATCTCAGACCACCAAATGCTAAAGTTGATGATTCTTCTTATATTGAATATATTGTGGATCATTAGTAGGTGAAAATCTCCCATGTTCATACTGGGAAATCTTTATTGTAATTTACTTATAATGAAATAAGGTTCATGACTATTATTAAACCTGCTGTATTCATATTAATTTTCCCCACGATAGATAAGCCCACTAGAGAACCAGTACTTCAGCTTCTTAATTGATAATATTGGACAATACTCTACTAATCACCAGTAAGTGGCATTCATTATACTTCTATTAGTGATCATTTTCCAATCTCATGTATTTTTTCAAATTTAATAATGCTATCATACAGTCCTCACAATTACTGCTGACAAAAGAATATACAACAATCTATCTACAGAATCATTTTAGAGGATTGTGTGATTACCAGTGGACTCAGACATAAATGATACCTCATGATATAATGAAAAGTTTTTTGATATCTACTGACAGTTTTCAGAAATTTTATGATAGTACACTTCCCTCTAAACAATGTACTTTCCACGAAAACATATTTGTGAACCGTATATAACCCAAGCAAGAAAAACTTCCATCAAACATCGTAATAATTACAGAACTTTTGCTAAATGCCACTTACAGATGGGAAAATTTTCAAACAATATACAAATAAACTTGTTTCTCTGATAAAAGCAGCTGAGAGAACTATTTAAATCTAAACTAAAGGATAATGCGGGTGATATCACGAAGAGCGGGGAACAATCAGTTCATTATTAGGAAATATAATAATCAGAAAGTTGCCAGATTTCAATTTCTTTCCAGGAAAATGTTTCAGTAATAATCAAGAAATATCTGTATCATTTCAATGAGTACTTTTGTTATGTTTCAAAAAAGTTAGCTTTGAATATCCAACCTCGGCAGTTCCCTATCTTCATACCTGCCTGAATCTGTCCGTTTTCTTTTGTTCTTTCGTCCACATCACTTTTAGAAATCAAAACTGTCGATCACAACCTTAATATTACTGCTCCAGGGTACGATGATATAAACATAAAATAATAAAGGAATGCAATCATGAACTTTCTCCCTTCCTATTCTACATCATTAATAGGTCTTTCAGGAAGGCTCTTCCCTTCATGTGCCTTCCAAGTTGCTAGAGTGGTACTATACATAAACAGGGTGAAAAATCTATACATACGAATACAGACCATTTTCTAAATTCTATCCTTCTAGTGTAGTAAGATTTTTTGAGAATAGTTGCTAGTAGATTAATGGATTCATTTCTAAATTTTCATTATTATCGCAGTTTCAATATGTTTTCGCCGCCAAATACTTCCCTAACTTGCCTTGCATCACCTTTTGTCAAAATATATATGATACAGAATAGTAAGCATGATCAGACAGATATCAGTCTTTTGAGGTGATCTGTCTAAGCCTTCGATACCATTTGCTCATTCTATTTTGTTAGAAAAATTGAGGTTTATGAGTCCGTGGTGCTGCATTATAATTGGTTTTTTAAGCTATTAGTCACAGGTATGCACATGTACATTGTATAATATGCACTATCCTCTCTTCACTTCTATTGGTTTTGGAGTACCACGCAAGGGATCAATTTTGGGTTCCATTTTATTTATATTATATACAATGATATCACATGTTGCACTAATAAGCTCAAATTTCTTCTCTTTCTGATGATCCACTATTTTTCATTCGTGGACAATTCTCATTACATTAAAAAACACAGTTAAATGCAGAATTCTCTCATTTTTCAAACTGGATCAAAGTAATAACTTAACCTTGTATGCGACTAAAACTAATTATATTATCTTGTGCGTCTGATGATTCACAACCCAATATCGATGTATGCATAGACCCTCTTATTGTTAGAGCAAGTTGGGTTATATAAATTTTTTGTGTTATTATTGATGATAAACTGAAATGGGAAATCTCATATACTAGAGGTTGTTACTAAACTTTTAAAATAAATGGTGTACGACATAAGATAACGCAACAATAATTAACCATTGATAGTTTAGACAAATGTACTTACCAATAGCCTATCCACCACCTTTTGTAGCTGTTCGCTGTATGGGGAGGAGCATTTAAAACTTTACTTGACAGTCTTTTCATTACTCAAAAAAAGATGTTAACGTGACTGTCTCACAAATCACAGATATGCACACACAGACCCTCTCTTTAAGACCTAAATTATACGTTAAATTAACTGATATTATATCCTCCAAGAAAATCTATTTATACATAACTCATTATACACATACCAAGTTGAACAGTGGTTTTCATTTCATGTCTACACTCAAATAGCCGAATACCAAATGATCTAAAAATTCCTATATGTAGAACTCCCATGCACATCGAAGCATACGGTTAGGGTAGGTAAAACTGTGGAATCGGCTGTCAGAAGATCTTAAAAACATCACCGATAGTAATTTTTCAAGTGTAAAATAAGAGAAAAAAATCGATCAATAAATCTAATCCTTGTTCATTCATTGGTATTTTAGTTTTGTGTATGAATTGTGTGTTTGTTAAGATTAGCCTTTGTTTTTGCCTTGTCAAGATTTGCGTATATCCTAATTTGTCTTTCACTTTGTTAATTCACATTATTTTTGTATGCTATTACTTTGCTTTATATAATAATTATCTTTGGTAGTAATTTTTTAAAGGTAATGCGATTTTGTATTATTTATATTATTTATCGGGCCTTATTCATCTGACCAAATCGGCAACTATGGTTCGCACCAGGTCTGTAGAAGAGCTCCGGCTCAACAGACCGAGCCTTATAATATATAATTGATATGTATATTAAGTTTCATTACTGTAATTGCTAAAGGGGGCCAAATATGTATCAGTATCAGTATCAGTATCTACAGGGAGAGGGAGTGGCCTCACCCGACCCCGAGTGCCTTCACATCAGCGGGGCAAGAGGGCCTCACCCCCCCGTGTGCCTTTACAGCACGGGGCAGGGCGGGCCTCACCCTCCCCCGCGTGCCTTCACCGCACGGGGCGAGGGATGCCTCACCCGCCCCAGCGTTGCCTTACACGGCACGGGGATAGGGAGGGCCTCACCCTCCCCGCGTGCCTTCACGGCACGGGGCAGGGTGTGGCCTCCACCCGCACCCGCGTGCCTTAACGGCATGGGGCAGTGGAGGGCCTCACCCACAACCCCGCGTGCCTTCACGGCACGGGGCAAGGAGGGCCTCAACCCGCCCCGCGGTGCCTTCACGGCACTGGGCAGGAGGGCCTCACCCTCCCCCCCGTGCCTTCTACGTCAGGAGCAGGGAGGGCCTCTACCGCCCCCCCGCGTGCGCTTCACGGCACGGGCAGGGAGGGCCTCACCCACCCCCCGGGGTGCCTTCACGGCACTGGTCAGTTAGTCCCGTCACCCTCCCCCGCGTGCCTTCATGGCAAGGGGCAGGGAGGGCCTCACCGCCCCCGCGTGGCTTCAAGGCACGGGGTTTAGGGAGGGCTAGCCCGGCCCTCTCGTGCCTTCTGGCAGGGCATGTAGTCTCCTCACCCGTCCCCGCGTGCCTGTCCGCATGGGCTAGGGCCGGGCCTCACCGCCCCCGCGGCCTTCACGGCAAGGGGCATGGAGGGGCCTCACCCGCCCCCGCGTCGTGCCTCCAGGCCGGGGCAGAAGGGTCTCACCCCCCGGCGTGCTTCACGGCCGGGCAGGGAGGACCTCACCCGCCCCCGCTTGCACTTCAGGGCAAGGGGCGGAGGGCCTCACCCACCCTCCGTTCCTTCACGGCCGGGGCGGAGGGCTTCACCGCCCCGCGTTGCCTTCACGGGCACGGGGGCAGGGCGGGCCTCACCGCCCCTCGCGTGCCTTCAGGCAGGGGCAGGGAGGGGCTTAAACACCCGCCCCCGCGTGCCTTAACGGCGGCGGGGCAGGGAGGGCCTCACCCGCCCCGGTGCCTCTGGCGGGGGCGAGGGAGGGTCCCACCCGCCCCAGTGCCTTCACAGGAGTGGGGCAGGGAGGGCCTCACCCGCCCTCGCTTGCCTTCATGACACGGGGCAGGGAGGGCCTCACCCGTCCCCGCGTGCCTTCATGGCAAGGGGCAGGGAGGGCCTCACCCGCCCTCCCGTGCCTTCATGGCAAGGGGCAGGGAGGGCCTCACCAGGTCCCCTCGTGCCTTCATGGCAAGGGGGCATGAAGGGCATCACCCGTCCCCGCCGTGCATTCATGGCAATGGGCAGGGAGGCTCCCCGTCCCCGCGTGCCTTCATGCAAGGGGCTGAGGGCCTCACCCGTCCCCGCGTGCCTTCATGGCAAGGGGCAGGGAGGGCCTCACCCGTCCCCGCGTGCCTTCATGGCAAGGGGCAGGGAGGGCCTCAACCGCCCTCCGCGTGCCTTCACGGCAAGGGGTAGGGAAGGCCTAATAGGTTGGAGTTGAGAAGATTGGAACCCATAAGGTGTCTTTACTCATTCTGCTCTAACCATCACAGCCTTCGTTACATGCACCCTCAAAATAGTACGTACAGGTAGGAGTTAAGAAGTGCAGGTTGGAGTTAAGAAGAATGGAACCTAAACCATAACATTTGGGGTAAAGAATATTAAAATCAAATCCAAATCCTCCCTGACCGTCCTCCAGGCCACAGCCTCCACGCTGGCGACCACCGCCAGCGCCACCGCAGGGCCTCACCAGCCCCGCGTGCCTTCACGGCACGGGTGAAGGAGGGCCTCACCAGCCCCCGCGTGCCTTCACGGCACGGGTGAAGGAGGGCCTCACCAGCCCCCGCGTGCCTTCACGGCACGGGGCAGGGAGGCCCTCACCCGCCCCCGCATGCCTTCACGGCACCATTGAAGGAGGGCCTCACCCGCCCTCGCGTGCCTTCATGGCATGAGTGAAGGAGGGCCTCACCCGCCCCTGCGTGCCTTCACGGCACCAGTGAAGGAGGGCCTCACCCGCCCCCGCGTGCCTTCATGGCACGAGTGAAGGAGGGCCTCACCCACCCCCGCGTGCCTTCACGGCAACGGGTAAAGGCACGCGGAGCTTAGGTACCGCAGAGTTTCGTCCTGTAATCTAATACGCATTAAAGTGTTTTTAGCCCAAACCCCTTTAAAAATTATTCAATCGACATGGGACCAAGCCGCTTACCACCTACGATTTATTTATCACTATTTTATTCATTATCACCCTTATTCTCTCTCTGCACAGCCATCATAGGGTATTAGCAAGGCATTGTTACCCTTATTCCCTAGCTGCACAGCCATCAAAGGGTGTTAGCAAGGCATTGTCACCCTTATTCCCGTCTCTGACAGCTATCAGAGGTGTTGTAAGGCATTAACAACCCGATTCCTGTCCCTGCAATGCTATCATGGTGTATTAGCAAGGCATTATCACCTGATTTTTCTCTCTGTCAGCTATCATAGGTGTTAGCAAGGCATTATGCCTTATTCCCTCTCATCTCTTAGGGGTTGGCCAGGCATTTCACACCTTATTTATTCCCTCACTCTAACAGCTATCATAGGTGTTAGCAAGGCATTATCCTCCTTTATTCCCTCTTCTGTACAGCTATTATAGGATTTAGCAAGGCATTATCACCATTCTTCCCCTCTGTACAGCTACATAGGGTGTTAGCAGGTTTTATCAACCCTTATTCCTCTCTGCACTGAGCATAAAGGCTACCATAGGATAGTTTTCCAAGAAACAAGACCTATTACCTACTTCAAGAAAGAAGAGCTTACCCTTGAAACCCAAACGTAATTTTCAACTTGTATTTTGGCTACCATTAGACGTTCTTTAGTGGATATAAGCAATATTTTATAGATTAATGACCTGTTTAGTATTCTTGTCCATAATTAATTTTGGTAATTTTCAGTGACGTTTCTTAATTTATGCTAACAACATGATGTTTTTATAGAAAAGGAAAGATCTGGCGTGAAGGGGTTAAGGATACTAAACAGTCACCTATTTCAAGAAGAAGAGTCTTAAGAGTACTCAGCACCCTATTTTCAAGAAAGCGAGAGAGAGAAGAAGGAATGAAATGTAAGAGGAAAGAAGAAATGGAAAGAAAAGAAGAAAAGGAAAAAAGAGGAAGTAAGGACTGAGAAAGATAGGACGAAAAGTAAGAGGGAAGAGAGTAAGAGGAAAAAAAGAAATAAACGAACAGCACCCAAGAAGCTATTTCAAGAAAGAATCAATAAAAAGAAACCAGAATGTTGGGAGGGCCACAAAAGGTCATTTTAGTATAATGTTCGCAGTTTGACGACATATTTCAATTTGGTGGATGATTTTTTTTTTCTGGTAGATTTTGATGTGTTTTGTTGAATGAATCTGCTAACCGTTTCTTTCCTTTCTGCCCGCAAATCTTTTTTTTTTGTTTGTGAAGTAAAGTTTAAGTTAGTTTTAGGTAAGTATGTAGGTTAGGTTTAGGTGCAATTTCTATTCAATCATGTATTGTCTCAATTTTTTTTTTATTATACATGATGTGCGACCGAAACGGTTGAGCAGATTAATTCAAAACACATCACAGACTACACTAAAAAAAACTGTAATGTCCACCAAATGAATTCGGTGTCAAACTGGAAATTAACCATCATTTTTTCCCTTCCCTCCCTCTAATCTCGCCTCACGGAATCGTCTCCGTGGTGTAGTGGCTCGCGCGTCTACCTACGATCCGCAGGCCAGGGTTCGAATCGGGCCATGGCAGGTCGTCGGCCAGCCAACCCACACACACAGATGCCCATACCCACCCCGGTAATTATTATCGGAAGTGGGCTTTCAAAATCCTAGGATTCTGTGCTGAATGGCGACGGTGGAGTTTGCACACTATTTATTCTTATTAGATCATTTTTGTCCGTGATTTTGACCAAAATTAACAGCTGTGCGAAGATATTGAAGTTAGAGAAGACGTGCTGACAAACGATTAGGTCCTCATAAGGTAGTAAGCGAGATATGGGCAGAGGCGATAGACGTTCTTAACCTTTTCGCACTTCAGATCTTCCTTTGCTATATAAATCATTTGTTTGTTAGTCTAAACTACGAAAATAAAAGTCACCGATATACAAATTAGTTAGTGGACAAGTATACTAACAGGTCATAGCTATACTTTGCTTATATTCACTAAAAACGTCTAATGGTACTCAAATTACAATGGGAAATTACGTTCTAGGTCCTCAAGGGGTTAAGCTTTTCTTACCGACAGCATCGGTTGATTTCTGCTTCTGGTAGTTTTATCCCCAGTTCTAAATTTGACACCGCACATAACGAGATAAAACGCGGATAAAATACGGTCTTTCTTGTCAAATAAACGTACATTTCCAATTAACCCGAACTTCTCTTGGTGAACGAATTTTTTTTTGTCCTTGGTGAGTTTTTATGTGTTTTGAATTTAATCTGCTAACCGTTTCTGTCCGCAATCACTTTTTTTTTTCTGTTTTGTGTGATTGGCAACAAAATTGACAAAACAAAATTGAACCTATAGCAGACCTAACCTTTACCTAACATAACCTGATACGTAACCTTCTAACATAACTACCTTTTACCTAGGACAAACAAAATAATATTTTGCGACAGAATGGTTAGCAGATTTCGTCAAACACATAAAAACTCACCAGAAAAAAATTGTTTCGTCCACCAAAGGAGGTTCGGTGTTCATATGGAAATTATCCAATAAACGTCACACACAGCCAGCAGAGGTATTAGCAGGTCATGCTAATAAGTAGGGGGGGGGGAAGGCATGCGGCCATGCCCCCCCCCATATTTTAAGTAAATATTAAGTTCATGCATATTTCTTCAGAGTCTCGGAGTGGCATTTCTTTAGTGTGTTTTACTGTTTTTTATTTGATAATATTATAGAACAAACATTTACGAAGATAACAGTATATCATATATACTGATAAACCATCCTATAGTGATAGTCATATCAGCAGTGAATGCCAGCCGACGTGGCCAGGGGCCAGTACTGCAGCGTCCACGCGCGCGTGGCGGCGGAGTGTCACATCCAGTTATCTACTGTTATCTATGAACTAACCTAACCCCACCTTTAGACTCACTAATCTAACCTAACCTAACCTATTCCCAAGCTTTAACCTCCTAACTAAAGCCAAATCTGCATTAAAAAATGTCCGCGGCAAGGGAAGAACAGAGGCGATGCAGATCACAAGAGGAAGAAGATTGTGGCGGACGTATATACTTGTCTCTCGCCTCCCTATTGAACAACATGTCATTATCTCCACAAGTAATGAATTACGACGCAAGCTCATAGAGAAAGCTTCCTAGAATCCAATAAGGTAAACAGAAACCACACTCCCAATTGTGTAGGGAATTTCGGTCCTAGGGTAAAATAATACCATATATATATATATATATATATAATATATATATATATATATATATATATTATATATATTATATATATATATATATATATATATATATATATATATATATATATATATATATATATATATATATATATATATAAATGTATACAAATTATATATTGCCCCCCCCCTCGCTTTTCTGGATACGTCTGGGTACGCCACTGCTCCTCTTCGTCATCCAGGTAATGAATGGAATGCAATGGAAGTACTTGAAAAGTAAGGGAAGTACTTGGAATGCAAGGGAAGTACTTGGAATGCAATGGAAGTACTTAGAATGCAATGGAAGTACTTGCGATGCAATGGAAGTACTTAGAATGCAATGCAAGTACTTGGAATGCAATGTGTTATTTTGCCTGCTATACAATTCCGTAGGCTTGTGTATTATAGCATGTGTGTAGATGTGGTATTCATGGATGTGTTATGATGCTCACCAAAATATTACAGCACGGGTTACAGCCGAAATCAGCGGTGAAGTGTGGAGTAAAGCGTTCAGTCGGTCTGCAATCAGCTGTTGAGCGATATTTGTGCCTCGTGCCTCGCAGTGTAAACAAACCCTGGCGCCGCGTGACCCGTGTTAGAGTAGCTGGCAGTGTTACCCCGTGTCTCGTGTTTCCTGGCAGTGTTACCCCGTGTCTCGTGTTTCCTGGCAGTGTTACCTCATAGTGTCCACCCGTGTTACAGTAGCTGGCAGTGTTTCCCCGTGTCTCGTGTTTCCTGGCAGTTTTACCTCATAGTGTCCACCCGTGTTACAGTAGCTGGCAGTGTTTCCCCGTGTCTCGTGTTTCCTGGCAGTTTTACCTCATAGTGTCCACCCGTGTTACAGTAGCTGACAGTGTTACCCCGTGTTTCGTGTTTCCTGGCAGTGTTACCTCATAGTGTCCACCCGTGTTACAGTAGCTGACAGTGTTACCCCGTGTCTCGTGTTTCCTGGCAGTGTTACCTCATAGTGTCCACCCATGTTACAGTAGCTGACAGTGTTACCCCGTGTCTCGTGTTTCCTGGCAGTGTTACCTCATAGTGTCCCCCCGTGTTACAGTAGCTGACAGTGTTACCTCGTGTTGTCCTGGCGACCCGTGTGACAGTGGCTGGTAGTGTTACCCCGTGTTACCCGTGGGACGTGTTACCTCATAGTGTCCACCCGTGTTACCTGTGACCCGTGTTACCGTGGCAACCTGTGTTACCATGGCAGTGGTGACCCAAGGACGCGTATAGTATCCTTGTGGTGATCCGTGTTACCTGTGCCACGTGTTACCTGGCAGTGGTGATCCGTGTCACTACAGTACCTGGCAGTGTCAACCCGTGTCACCACAGCCTTACATGTAAAATGTAAGGCTGTGGAGGCACCTCTGTTCTTTACGTTGACAACACGTTTGCTGTATGGTAGACTTGCCTCTAATCTAAGCACTGTAGACTACAGATCACACAGCATGCCAGCTATGATATGTACTACCCTAAACACAAATGGAGTCATGTTTTTCTTTGTAGATAACAGGGTTGCCTTAGTTAAACATATGTAGCATGGATGTAAGTCAAACCTCAGGAAAGAATGTCCAGCAACTAATGAAAGTCTGCAGTAACAAAAAGCCCCCAAAAGGCCCCTAATCAATATTTTTTCTTGGTAATTTCCAGGATCTAAATGGAAGGACAAGAAATGTCTAGCCAAAAAAATAAAAAATATAATAATGAAAATGGCCCCTAATAATTTATTTTTCTTGGTGTTTCCAGGGTCTAAATGAAAAGGCGAGCAATAACCACCAACTAATGAAAGTCTGCAGTAAGAAATGATTACAGGGAGTTTCGTACACAAGTTGTTTCGTACACTAGTAGATTCGTACACCAAACAGTCCTTTCGTAACCTATATGAAACCATAATCGTTTCGTACACTCAGCTCAGAGTTGAACTTAAGTACTAGAGTTACGAAACGACACCAGGTATGTACGAAAAAACTCAAAATCAGTGTAAACAACTTGCGTACGAAACTCCCTGTAACCGTAAGAAATAGCCTCAAACGTCCCCTAATCAATATTTTTTCTTTGTTTTTCCTGAGTATAAATGGAAAGGAAAAGAATGACCACCAACTAATGAAATTCCACAGCAAGAAAAATCCCCCAATGTCCCCCAAGAGTGAGTTACCGGGGGAGGGAGACATGGACAGAAGCTCCCTTATACTGGATGACTTTGACGAGGAGCTCTTCATAGGTACTATGTGCTCTAATGTACTCATGCCATGTGCCTTTATTATGTATATTTTGCTCTAGTACAGTGGTTCTTAACCTGAGTTCGACCGAACCCCAGGGGTTCGGTGAGCCAATCTCAAGGGTTCAGCGAAAGCCCTCCGAAACATTTTGCAATTTTACTATTATTGTAATGCCAGATTATTCACCAGAGAAAAGTATACGCGAAATTAACATAAATTCAAGCAGTGCGGTGGAGGGAGAGCTTTGTATTTACCTAGTTATATTTACCTAGTTGTAATATACGGGAAATGAGTTACACTCGTGGGTTTCATCGTGTCTTAATTGGTCAATCTTAGCTTTGAAAACATGAATATTATTTGCATCTATAATTTCACTGTACAGGCTATTCCACATAGCAATGCACCGATAGGAAAAACTGTCTTCTTAATTAATGTCCTTCAAGCATCTTGTCTTCTTAAGTTTCTTCGTATGACCTCGTGTGGCTCCTAGGTCCCATACATACATGTCCTCTTTGTCATTTATCTCCATTCCTGAAATAGCTATATACATTGCTATCAAGTCTCCTTTTTGTGTGTACGTGTATGTGTGTATTCGCCCGCCTCTCTCCCTTCCGAGCATTGGCTGTATATAGGGGTAGGGGGGGAGGGGCATGGTCGAGTGCCATTTCGAGTACCATGAGTACCATATACCGAGTACCATGCCGACTCCAAAACGATGTCTGCCCCCTTGTCCCAAAGAGACACAAATTGTTTTGCCATTGAATATCAAATTAGTGCAATTATCCCTTCTGAGGCCTCATAATGCCCTTAAAAATGTTTGTTTTTCAAAAAAATTCAGACCCCCTCTTTAGACCCTCCAGCTGTAAAGGCTCACTTCTCTCCACCCAGGCCCCCTTAAAATAATCCTGGATTCACCACTATGCCCCTCCCCACTTTCCAAAGACGCCACTGCTTCCAAGTGTTTCCTTCCTTTACTTCTTATTATCCAAATATACTCTTGAATTTTGTGGCAATTTTTCTTACATATTTGTATCAGTTAAAATGAAATTTGGTCTTCTTGTTATCCAAATATACTCTTGCATTTTTATAATTTTGTCAATTTTTTTTTTATTAATCTTGTTTTTCTTCCCATATTTGAGGGGTTCGGCCAGTGTGCAAAGGTTTTCGTTGGGGTTCGGCGCCTCTGAAAAGGTTAATAACCACTGCGAGTCTAGTACTTAAGTTAACTATTTATTTGTTGTCTTTTTTTTTTATTTTGCCTGTATGCCTCCGGGTGATATTAAAATTATTATTATTATTATTATTATTATTATTGAGGTATATAGCTATTATCAATTATTTGCTTTAGTACTTAAGTTCATTCTCTCATCTATATATTATGTTGTTGTTTTTTGCTTGTATGCCTTCGGGTGAGAATAAAGTTATTATTATTATTATTATTATTATTATTATTATTATTATTATAAGTCTGGAGGAGGTGGTGAAGGAGCTGGATCGCTACAAGGAGGAGTCTTCTAAGAGCCATGAGTCAGAGTGTGGCAGCCATCCCTCTGTTGTGCATAGACAGCCCGCCTTCAGCTACCTACACTGCCTGCCTCACCCTCCACAAGACACCAGGTAAAGGAAAATGTTCTCCTTCTCCCCTCAATATTCTGTCTGTTTGTCTGTCTTTCTCTGTTTGTGTGTCTGCCTGCCTGTCTACCTGTCTGTCTTTGTCTGTTTGTCTGCCTGCCTGTCTGTCTCTGCTGTCTGTATTTGTATGTCTCTCTCTCTCTCTGTCTATATCTTCACAATACAATAGGTAAAAGAATGGACATACTCAATCTACCCTTAACCCATGAGGCCCAGAACGTAATTTCCATTGTAATTTGGTTGCCATTAGACGATTTTTAGTGAATATAAGCAATATTTTATAAATATGACCTGTTTAGTATCCTTGTCCACTAAATAATTTGGCATATTAAGTGATTTTTCTTAATTTTATAGCTAACAACAGACTATTTTCCTACAACAAAGGAAAGATCTGGGCGTGAAGGGGTTTTAAATAACATGTAACTCTTCTTCTTCCCCATACACACCAGGTAAAGAAATGGACACTCTCAATCTACTCGTAAGAAAGCAAAAAACAGATCATTCATAATCCTAGTTAGTGATCGCAGACAAATTTTTATCACTCCTATGTTTAAATTACGTGAATATGTTTGTTGTTGTGTTGTCTGTACTTCCTCTAACAGCAGCCTTCCATGACCTGCCTCCACCTGCCTCGCCTCGCCCCCCTTCAGAATGTTGTTAGACCACAACAACGGATTTTATCTTTTTAGTAAGACGAGCGGACAACCAATAAAAACTAGATTTGGCTTTTGCCGTGCTTTCTAGCTCTTTATTTTACTCATCATGCCTCGCAGTAAGCGTAAAGAGCTTTTGAAGTCTCGAGAAAGAGCTCTAAACATGTCAAAACTTAAGCTATTGAAGAACAACAGTAACGTTTTCAAAAACATGCTTATAACGTCAGACATGAAACGTTTATGTTAAATCTGACTTAACATAGATTTGCATATATAAAAATATTAAACTCATCAACATTCTTCAAATTTGAAACATTAGTATCAGATATCTATTCGATTAAATATACACCCAAAAATGACACTTTTTTTTATATGGCATCTCAGATATTGGCTGATACACTTTTTATACATTGCTAAGACTGTGAAGAAGATTCCCTGAAAGTTGCGATGAAATCCATCGACAAATAAGGGACTCCCCGGAGTCTCCCCTTCATATTACATTGTGATTATATATTATAACGTTATGCATTATTGACGCCAAACCTACGAGCATCACAGCATAATAGAATAGTCCACGCCAGGAGGAGAAGGAATACATAGGAAGAACAGACACCAGCAGACCTATTGGTCTATATTGAGGGTATCTGCTGAACTACATACTACTATCAAACTACATGTAAGATAACAGTTGGAAAAGTATACCTTGTCCCTAAATAGGATAGAAACATGGAAGTTCCTTTATGAAGAATAAAAGGAATGAAGTATGCTAACTGAAACTACCACAAACCCTAATAATCCTAGGATGTTAATAATATTAATAGGGGACAATAGCGCAATAAACGCGGGACAATATGAAAACATACTCCTATACTTTAAGAAAAAAGAAATTACGTAGAGCCGAAGTAGTCCATTGGGCAGCTGATGCTAAGTATTTATCAAGTTTAGTAGTTTAGTAGTATTAAGAGGAGGAGGAGGAGAAGCATGAAAATTGCACTGTCCTGCACTGCCAAGGGGTGGATATATATATATTTATATATATATATATATGTATATATAATATATATATATATAATATATATATATGTATATATATATATACATATATATATATATACATATTCTTTTTGTCTTCCAGCTTCTGCCTCTTCTCTGCCTTCACCTCAGGTCAGATATTGCCCTCCTCATTCTCGGTTAAAATGCAGGCCCGCACCCTCTTCCGTCCCTTTCCATAAGGACGAGGATTAGCCTTAGGGAACGGCCTGACACACTCTGGGTTAAGTCTGTCTGTTGAGAAGGGTGTCCTGGGGTGGCAGGGTGCGTCGTGCTCGGCCCGGGTGGCAGGGTGCATCGTGCTGGGGCCCGGAGTGGCAGGCTCTGTCGTGCTGGGGCTCGGGGTGGCAGGCTTTTGTCGTGCTGGGGCCCGGGGTGGCAGGGGCGTCGTGCTGGGGCCCGGGGTGGCAGGCTCTGTCGTGCTGGGGCCCGGGGTGGCAGGCTCTGTCGTGCTGGTGCTCGGGTGGCAGGCTCTGTCGTGCTGGGGCCCGGGGTTGGCAGGCACATCATCTAGCCTGGGAGACACAGCGGGAAGGGGTATAGCTTCTGAGGTATGGCCTTCAGCCAGTCGCTCCTCTCCATCTGAACTTCCTCCATCAGAAGAAGTTGGAGTAACTTCCACTACAAATTCTGGTGGTGCCGGTCGCTCGGTTACATGCGCTCCTACAAACACATCATCTGGGAAGATTTGCGATTGAGTGGCCATATACCAGTCGCCCGGAAACCACTGAGAATGTTGGAGGGGGTAGTGGCTTTGGTCCATGCCTCAGAAGCAAACTCTGGCAACTTGTGGACTGTTATGGTGCTCGTTAGGGTGCATGGCGCGTGGTCGTTCAGTAGAGGCACGCAGGAATGTCTTAAAGGGACCAAAGACACTCACATCCAATGGCTGGAGTTTGTCTGTTTGTATGCGGAGGCAAGGTAACAATCACGATACCATGCATTATCGCAAACTCAAACAGGCTGAATGTTCATGTGACATTCAGCATTGTCCATGATCAGAAAAAATCTTGTTCCCCGAA